>VZTO01017780.1:24839-60473 GCA_013400615.1 Syrrhaptes paradoxus
TGTTGTTCTTGCCCAGATGCAAGACTCTACACTTGCTCGTGTTCAATTGCATGAGATTTTTCCCCGCCCAAATCTCCAGCCTGTCCAGGTCTCGCTGGATGGAAGCACAGCCATCTGGCGTGTCAGCCACTCCTCCCAGTTTCATATCATCAGCAAACTTGCTGAGGATGCACTCTACTCCCTCATCCAAGCTGTTGATGAGGAGTTGGAGTTCCCCCCGACAGACGGACGACCCTGGAAGCTGTTCCCAGCCGGGCGGCAGCACAGTCAGCATCTGCGTGCACGCCTCTGTGCGGGGCATCAGCCCGTGTCAGAGGTGCAGCTCTCCGCCAGCATCCAGCCCCTTCCCTGGCTGCCCTCGGCTCCGTGTCCGCGGCCCGGGCTGCCCAGGCTGCCTTCCTTTCCCTGTCATCTTCCGACAGGGTGCTTGCTGCATCGCTGGTATCCTGGGGACAGATCCGGCGAGGCTCTTCCAGGTTCACTGCCCTGTCTTCTGCAGTTTTGCCTGTGACAGCACAGAGCAGGAGGGGAGCCCGTGCAAGCCCGTGGCCACTATGGGATTGCAAGTGAGATGGTTCTTGTTTAAATAGCAATGCCTTGACTTCTGAGGGTGGCTTTATTCTGCAATCCAAAGCTTTCCAGCCTTGCATATCCCCAGCCTTCCTGTGTCCAAGATTCAATGCACTCTCCGATCTTTGAAATGAGGCAACTTCGTAGCTTTTTGCTTCAAATTCCTCTCTAAGTCCTCTTTCCCCTTCTTTTCCCAGTTATCATTAGCAGAAAGACATTGTACTGGAATTTGTAAATTTTGGAAAGTATTAAAATTTACTGGAGATCGACAGACTGTTCATAGGGAGCGGTAGCACTTGGCCAGCACTGACCAACCTCCAGAGGAAAACCCTGCAGCAGGAAAGCAACCTCTGCGGTGAGACTGCAGCGTTCCCACCAACATCTGCCACTGGCGGCTGATCACAAGGGCATCGCCATTCTGCTCTCCTCGGTCACCTCTCCTCGGTCACACCACTGGATGCTGAGCAGAAGAACCAGATGTTTTTGTGGCATCCTCATGCCAGATATCAAAGTGCAGAAAGAGGAGCCTGCAGCCCAGCAGGGTGGAGTGCACGCAGCTCACCCAGTGCCTCCGTCATTCCCTTCTGGTTTTATTGACACCATTCTCTCTGTGCCACGTTTGTCATCATTTCGGGTGCATGCAGGGCTGAGGTTTGTTGTCCTGAAGCAGCAGGGCTCGGCTGTTTCAGAGAGGAGGCAGTGCTCCGCCTTTGTGGTGTGGGCAGCGAGCTCACACGCCTCAGGGTCAGCAGCAATATCAGGGTATCTTCCCAGTCTCCTCGTTCCTCATGGATATCCCAGCATCACGTCTTTCCTTCGCAGTGCGTAACTGAGCAGCTTTGCCAAGCCCTTAATGATGGCATTAAGGCACAATAGTGTCCTGCTGCCACTTTGAAAGACTTTGCTCAGTAGATGAGGGAGCAGCTGTGAGGGAAAGCACAAAGGCAGAATGGGATGCTGAGGGAAAGCACAAAGGCAGAATGGGATGCTGAGGGAAAGCACAAAGGCAGAATGGGATGCTGAGGGAAAGCACAAAGGCAGAATGGGATGCTGAGGGCAAGCACAAAGGCAGAAAGGGATGGTGAGCGCAAGCACAAAGGCAGAATGGGATGCTGAGGGAAAGCACAAAGGCAGAATGGGATGCTGAGTACCATCTGTGGCCCGCACAGTGAGAGCCTGCCCTGTCCTAGGAGATAGGAGCAAGAGGAGGCACGACAGGGTCAAGAGCTAAGAACCGCGGTCCTGAGCATCAGGGGCTTGTGCTAATGCTGCCAGGATGCCGCACGTTCAGGCCAGACAAGTCTCTGATCTCAGTACCACGAAGCATTTGCATTTTTTCCCACTGTGGCAAAGGCTTAAGAGGTTTTTTGCATGCCCATGGTGTCCTGAGAGCTTGAGCGTGCCTAAGATTTGGCAGCGGGGGGGTTTTGGAGGCGGGGGAGATGGCAGGGTGGGTCATATGTGCCTGTTTTCACCTTGGCTCTAGGAGACCCTTGCATTCAGCCGCAGACAGTAGCAGCGACTCGCACGCTTCGAGGGTGAGCAGCAGATGAGGAAGGGGGATGGATGAACGTGTCCGTCGCTAGCAGCAGCTGGCTCTGAAATGGGTTCACACCAGGCTGTGCCTTGCAGTGCACAGTCCTTGCCCAGAGCACGTGCACACAACACAGGTTCCTGCTTTATTAAAAATAATAACCAATAATTAAAAAAAATAAAGTCAATTAACTCTTCTAGTGCCTGTTCCCTGTACACCCACGATTATCAGCTGAGACAACATACAACAGCTTGATATCAGGCTCTCGACAGATACCAGGCTGAGCCGAGCCAAGACGGAAATAGCCACATCCCTTCGGCTCTAATCCCTGTCTGCTTAATCCACATTGGTACCATGGAACGTCTACGGACCGATGGGAGCCGGGAGCCTGCAAGATATTATAAATCAGTGCAGAATTGGTGAACTCCTACAAAATCACCAAAAGGAGCCAGCCAGTTAAACCTGACCCACCTCAGGTCTCGAGATGGTTGATTACTGCTCTGTCTCCCAGGGAAGATCTCTCTCACAAGGCAAAGGGCTGGCTGTCACCCGGTGATGCAAAGCCACGCTGCCTAGCAGGGGACTGCAGAGCTTTGTTATAAATGATGGACATGGGGTTTTCTGATGGGAATTTACTCTCAAAAGCAAAACAACAAAAAAATTCAAACAAATCCACTGCTGTGCACGTCACTCCACAGAGGACCAGGAACCTATTTAAAGAAGGAATTTTGCAGCGTGAAGGTCCAGGGATGGCATCAGTCAGGTGGAAAACATACCAAGGGAGGTCTCAGGCAAAAGCCAAGTGAAAATCCCTTTTGTGCCTTGCACAGATTCCATCAGCTCTGGCAAACTGCCAGAGAGCAGACGGGGAGAACAGCCAGAGCTGAGCACAGCATGTCGAATCAGCAACAGGGGAATTGATAAACCCCATCATAATGGACAGATTAGCCAGTACTTTGAACAATTATGATCTAACAGGGGAGAACCAAGTGGCTTCAGCGGACAACATCATAACTCATGGTTAGAACAACATTATCTGCAGTGGGGTTATTACGGGCAGAAGGGGTTGATTGGTCTGGGGAGCTTATGTCCTGGGATAATGTGGAGACTAGACACACACCCAGCTGCGTGTGGTGGACCTGGAAGGATCTTCCACTGGAGCAAGCACCATTTTCCCAGGAGCAATGGAGATGTTTCTGACTGAGATGAAACTTGAGAGATCCAGAAGGTACAATGGCAATCCCCAATGAACTCTTCTTTAACTCGTGGCAAGGTCCCTGTGGCTGCTGCCTGCTCCCCACCTCCGACTGCATGGGTTCCTCCTTGACCTTGTTGGGTGGCAAGCCCTTGTCTCATCTCAGATGAATTTGTAGCATGAGCAGCTCCAGGTCTGCCAGCTCCTCTGGGATCTTGAAAGCTTGCAAACAGTTCCTGTCTGCTCGGTCCCTCAGGAATACGAAGGTGCTCTGAATACACTCATCCCTTCCAAGGCATTAACCATCTCTTGGATACAGATGGTTTCTGGTCAGAATGGACTAAAAGGATAAAGTCTATGGTATCCTGAGCTATGAACAGACTGCTCCAGCGTGGGTCCCCCAGGGGGTCACAAGTCCTGCCAGCAAACCTGCTCCAGAATGGGCTCCTCTCCACGGGGCCACAGGTCCTGCCAGGGGCCAGCTCCAGCACAGGCTTTCCACAGGGTCACAGCCTCCTTCAGGCACCCCCTGCTCTGGTGTGGGGTCCTCCCGGGGCTGCAGGTGGATCTCTGCTCCACCCTGGAGCTCCATGGCTGCAGGTGGATCTCTGCCCCACCATTCCCCTCCATGGCTGCAGGTGGATCTCTGCCCCACCATTCCCCTCCATGGCTGCAGGGGGATCCCTGCCCCACCATTCCCCTCCACGGCTGCAGGGGGATCTCTGCTCCACCCTGGAGCTCCATGGCTGCAGGTGGATCCCTGCTCCACCATTCCCCTCCATGGCTGCAGGTGGATCCCTGCCCCACCATTCCCCTCCATGGCTGCAGGTGGATCCCTGCCCCACCATTCCCCTCCATGGCTGCAGGGGGATCCCTGCTCCAGTCCTTGGTGCACTTTCTCCCTCTCCTTCCTCATTGACCTTGGTGTCTACAGAGTTGTTTCTCTCACATATTCTCACTCCTCTCTTCTGGCTGCTGTTGCCCAGCAGCTTTTTCTTCCCCCTGCCCTTCTTAACTGTGTTATCACAGAGGCACTGCCAACATCGCTGATGGGCTCAGCCTTGGCCAGTGGCGGGTCCGCCTTGGAGATGGCTAGAATGGACTCCAACACGGGGGCAGCTTCTGGTATCTTCTCACAGAAGCCACCGCTGCAGCTCTCCCACTGCCAAAACATTGCCACATAAAGCCAAGACATGGGCTTATTAATCACTCTGTAAAATTCAGTGGCTTGTTTTATACTTGTGGCCAGATCTCATGATCTTGTGTTCAATACCTGATATCTCTGCAGGCACCCGGCTCATATCCAGTGCTGGAGGGCAGTAATTTGTCTCTCACATCGGGGTCATTTTCCTGCGTTTGTCCTCCTTTCCCTGGAGTTCCTCATTCTGCTGCCAGAGTCTGGATATCACAGGTGCAGCAGTGTTTGTCAGTGCCTAAAAAAAATCCACCTGTTTTTCCTAAAGACCTTCTGGAGAGCATCAGTCTCCCAGCCATTCACCACCTAGCATTTAATACAAGTTGAGTATCCTCAGAATGTGTCGTTGCAACATCCCTTACTATTGGAATCGCCAAAGCAACGGAAAGTCCCTTGAACAGAGGAGCGAGGCGACAAGTTTGAACTGAGAAGCAATTGCTTTCTTCTTCTTCTCTTGCAGTTGCAGGAGATTGCCATCTAAGGAACATGATAGCAAGGCAGGGCTGATAACAGCGGAAACTGGTTGAGGTTCCAGGCAGGCAGCCCCTGAAGACCAAGGTGGGATGTCCAGATTGAAACACGCTCCAATTTCTCTTCTCAGACTGAGACACCCCAGATAAAGCCCTTATCGGGCCTTTTCTCCGATCGATATGATGCTTCAGTCTCACTCTCCGAGCACAGCAGGGGTGGGCAGCTAGGGAACAGCTTTATCACATCATTCGCTACCGCCAGAAGAGGCAGCTGGATTTTTCCACCCAAAAGTGACTTTGGTGGGTGCAGTCGTGTCCCAGCTGCACGTTGTCACTGCCGGGTGACAGTGACAGGCAGGCTGAGGGTGTCCCCCCCGCCAACCGGTGCGTGGAGGCAAAGCTGAGGGTGCCCTGGGCGCTGCCCCCCAGCATCCCGCTGCCCCGGTTCCCTCTCCGCCCGGGGACCGCGGACCCACCGTCGGGCCGGAGCCTTTTCTGCTGCCTTTGGACAGGAGAGGGCAGCAAACGGCTCCTTTTGGAGGAAGGGGCAGCAGGGAGGAAGAAAAGCGCGAGGTTTCCATTTGGGGATGTTTTGCAGTTTGCTGAGAAAAATTTAAGCCAGAATCAATTTTTGTTGCTCTTACAAGAAGGGCTTCCTGCAACCAAAATATTTGGAGCAGAGCCCCAAACCGTGAATCTGCTCCCACCAGATACTCACAAGAGTTGGTCCTTTTAAAAGATGCGATGCAGCCGATGCTCGTGTTCTGGGTGCAAGAGGGAATCCACAGCTCCCAGCCTGACAAATACCAGCCCCCTGCTTGAAGTGCAGCCTTGTGTTTCTGTCTCCCCTAGGAAATTAAGGAGTGTCAGATGTTCCTTCGCACAGGGACTCTGTCATCCTCAGTACTACGTAATTTTTTTCCTATGCAGGTGGTGAGGCAGTGGCCCAGGGTGCCCAGAGAAGCTGTGGATGCCCCATCCCTGGAAGGGTTCAAGTCCAGGCTGGATGAGGCTTTGAGCAACCTGGGCTAGTGGGAGGTGTCCCTGCCCATGGCAGGAGGTCGGAACTAGATGGTCTTTAAGGTCCCTTCCAACCCAAACCATTCTGTGATTCTATGGGTTGAACAGTTTCCAGCATGTTTTCGGCCATGCCATGCCACGCAAGCCAGCTCTCAAATAGTTTCCAGGGACAGGGGAGGGACTGTTCCCCAAGAAGGTCTGGTTGGGGACGTCGTACTCTGAAGAGAGTTTAGTGGTGTAGATACAAACCCAATTCCCAGTCTGCGTAGAGCCAATTTCTTCACTGAAAGAGTGATCAGGCATTGGAACAGGCTGCCCAGGGAAGTGGTAGAGTCACCATCCCAGGAGGGGTTCAAGAAACGTGTAGATGTGGTGCTTGGGGACATGGTTTAGTGGGTTGGGTTGATGATCCTTGAGGTCTCTTCCAACCTTGATGATTCTATGATTCCATGATAGTTTCAGAACGTCAGTGCCTCTTGCCATGCCTCCTGATGCAGAAGCTCTGCTGAGCCCTCATCACTAGGGCTGTCAAGCCCACTGGTGGGAGTCATCTATCCAAATTTAGACAACTGCAAAGTGGATGTCTCCAATGAGCTCATCAGTTTTTGGTCCCTTTATAGCCAGTGGCAAGAAACAGAGATGACTCACCCAGCAGTAGACACCTGTCCCAGCATGAGCTGACTCACCTTCAAGAGGTGCCCCTTGCTCTCCACCACCCTGCACTGGTCAGACACTGATCTCCAAGGTTTGGATGCTGAAATTCAAGCAGACGTATCCCATTCCCTGGAGCAACATGTCCCAGGATTGCTGACTGCTCATATCCTTTCCGTGGAGTCTGAGGAACAGTCTTGCAGACACCCCATTGACCCCATAACCAGGGCTTAATTTGCCCTCCACGCCCCACTCAGATGAGCTTCCCCAGTCACACACCCCACATTTGTGCATAAACCACATTTTCTCAAGACAGGCTGAAAACTAAGGAGAAAATATAACAACCAGAAAGTTCAACTAAAAAATATAACAACCAGAAAGTTCAACTAAAAGTACTACAAAACCTTTCCTAGTTGGCGCAGCTGAAAATAGAGTTGCTTGCACACACAGGCTGCCCATGGTTTTAAAAAAAATCTTAACTGCCTTGAATATATTTGTATTTATAGCTGAGAAAACACTGCTTCCCTCGCCGAAAGCCTGTGTAAATGCAACCGTTTGCTCAGTGCGTGTGATGGAGAAGTGCGAACCCGCCAGGTGGCTGCAGCGTTGCCAGCACATGGAGTTCATTCAACCCTCCACGTTCCTCCTGGGATTTCTGCAAGCGGCCAAGATGCAGAGCTGAGCAGCAGCGAAGGCGGGTGGGTTGTATCCAACCCTACAAGGGACAGCGCTCAAAACAGAGAAGAGCCCAGAGGTGGACTTTCAAATCCAGGGAAAAGCTAGCCTGAGACACCAAGGTGGTTGTAAACTCATCCAGGAGGCCAGATCTCCTCCGGTTTTAGGCTGAAGTCAAGCTGGTGACTGCAGCTGATCTCTGGATGCAGATCCCTATCATGCTGCCAGCACAGAGAGGCCAGATTTTCACATCTGCAGACAAAAATTATGTTTAGAGCTGAGACCGTGCTCACCCAAGTGCTCTGGTGTTTGTAGGTGAGCTAGCTCTGCCAGTGTTACTGCTGTTGTCATTTATCAGCTTGCTGCAATCTGCTTTTTTTTCTATATTTAACTGTTTATAATTAGCCTGCTGGGTTTGCTATTCTCTCAGTTTCTTTATCTGTTTCCTGACAGTTTTGGAGATGGCTCCATTTTAAATATATACTGTGCTTTAAGAAAAGAAATTCTTCTCCAGCTCTCTTTGAAGCTCAGCACTCTGGGGAGAGTGCCAGTAGACAGGCTTTCGGCTCAGAGAATACGTATAATAAGGGACAATTAGGTGGCAGCAAACATTTAATTATCAAATATGTTGGTGCTTCTTACACTGCCTGGAGTTAAGCAGGTGCCTTATACACAGGATCCTTCAAATATCAAAAGTGAAAAATGTTTCAGAGCAAAATCAAATGAGCTGATGAATGCGTTTTAGGCTATAAATCAGGCAGAGGCTTTTAGCAAAAGCCTGGAACAGGCTTCACATTGCATGAGCGTCTGCAGGGGGACAGCTTCATGGGTTAACCTGGGGGACTGCACACCCTGTCCTGTGGCAGAGGACCAGCTCCTGCCTCTCCTGCATTTGGGAAACGCATCAGTCGGATGCCACTGACCTCGAGATGCCAGGGTCCTGCTCGCCCCGGTGGAGCTGCCCAAACCTGCTTCACTCCAGTGGAGTGGACTGGCTGGGGACGAAGCCACCAGAGGTGTCACCTTGTCGCGGTCATCGGTGCCGCTCGCTGTCCCTCACTGGGCAGTGGAAAACACGCCGGTTCCCAAGACCTCTAAACTTGTCCCAGCTGTGAAGAGCCGCAGGCTTTCCCATCAGCTCCCTTCGGCTTGATGCCTAGGGTGGGATCAAACCTGCTGGAGAAGCTCAGAGCAAATCCCCTGCAACCGTTTCAAAGCCGGTGGGAAAGCGGGCTTGCTTGGGTGCTGTTGATGTGTTGGACATCCCCCTGAACTGTCTGACGGAAGAAGCCCTGGCACCTGGATGGAGAGAAGCAAGCCTTCACCACGTGCCACGGGTCCACCCCAGGTTTTTCAGACAGGGCTGACATTGCTCCCAGAGACAAGCTGGGAACAAAACTCAATGTATTTCAGGAAAACAAAGACGTGTTCCTGGATACAAACCAGGAAACAGATTCACAAAACTCCTTGCAGTTCCATTCCTGTACACCTCACCGTGACAGAGGGGTCAGGCAGACCCCTCGCAGAGCAGCCCCAGCACCACGGTGTCCTTGTCCCTCACCAGCCTGCTCACAGAACAGCTGCTGAGCCTGCAATGCTGAAGGCAAGCAGAATTCTTCCCGAAAGCTTTACCAAGCTCTGGGTAGGAATCCTCTGCTAAAAAAGGGGGTTTCTCCCCATCTCCACGCACTGTTCTCCCACACAGCTCCTACTCCAGCCTCTGTCAGAAGTGACCATCTGCACTTGGGCCAGTCCAGCTTTGTGAAACACTTGAAAGGAAAAAAAAAGGAAAAAAAAAGTTGATTTAAGCAGGCTGAGAGCTGTTAAGGTTATTTCTTAAAAACAATTTCCCATACATTTTGTAGTTCATCTGGGATCTTCTTTCATCTTGCGAGGAATGCAAATCCCCTGGACGGAGGGATAGGCATGACACCTTCACACCAGCCTCATAAATCTACACTGCTTCCCAGTGCTTCATAATTTAGGAACTGTCCCTTTCTGCCCTTTATTTTTCCAGTCTCAGGATGGAGATGCGTGTCGTGTGCTGCAGCTCAAGCCGATGGTCTCCTGACTCCTTGCAAAGCAGTCCCCGTGCCTGCGAACCCCACCTATTTTTGACCTGCCTGCTCTGATTCTGCTTCCTTCATCACTTCAGGCACAGAACCTGGCCTGAGTGCCCCCACACAGGTGGCAGGTGACAGGAGGGAGGGTGTCAGGGGCTGCTGGTGTCTCCCACTCCCTGGAGCTCTCCTGTTGCTCTGTTTCGTAGATGTCAAAGCTGGAGGCATCTTTCCAACGTCAGGTCTCCTGTGCATTGTGAGCCAGCAAATCGAATCACGCCCAGATCTTGTGCCATTTGGAGGCAGAGCAAGGGTTTGGGTTTTTGTCACGAAGCATCAACCTGGGCTTTAGGAATCCCACTGTGCTGGGGAACACTCACCTCTCTTCTGATGGAGACTGGCTACTGCTTCCAACACCTGATCCTCCCGAACCTCCTTCCCAGGCAGCTTCTCTTCTCCCACCTCCTAGGAAAAAAAAAACCAAACACAAGCCACAGCCTCACAGGTGGTCTCAAACCTTGCTTTTCCGACCCAGGTCCAAGTTTTCTGAGGCACTAAGGCCGAAAGGGGCTCCTCGTCCCGTGGTGCTCCCCTCAGCGCTGTGCACGCAGCAAGGTCTCTCGTCTGCCTGCCTGCTGCTGGTCCAGATACACCCAGTCCCCAGAGAGCAGAGTCCCTTGGAGACGGTGCCCAAGGGATGCTTGCTCGTGGCTGGAC
Source organism: Syrrhaptes paradoxus (assembly GCA_013400615.1). Taxonomy (NCBI): domain Eukaryota; kingdom Metazoa; phylum Chordata; class Aves; order Pterocliformes; family Pteroclidae; genus Syrrhaptes; species Syrrhaptes paradoxus. Next base: position 34,927 of record VZTO01017780.1, read on the forward strand.
AGTGCAGCTAAAGCAAGCGTTAATTCCACTGGCAGAATGAAATTGGCAGGAGAGCAACTGAATTTTCCGTCCAGTTCTAAAGTGCTCTCAAAGTGATCTAATTTATCACTGCGGCAGCGGTAGGAGCCATTCAAATGCTCTCCCAGCTCTCTGGCTTTGCAATCAGGTGATGACTTCATGTTAGCAGATGGGTCCAAGCTCTTTGTCTGTCTCCGTCTGTTGGGTCCTCACCAGATCTTGTGGCTGCGCTTGGCCCTCTCAGCCCTCTGCTGTGCTGCACCGCAGCTCTGACACTCAGAGACTCTGGGCTCCGTGGTTCCAGCCACCACACTGCTGGGAGGAGACGTGTCTGCCCAGGGCATCGGGCTGTGGATTTGCTCTTCAAGGAGCAAACGGCACGGGTAGGTTGTGATGGGCTGTGCTGCTTCTCCTGTGCCCTGGGGCAGGGGGAGCAAGGGATCTGCCTCTCTCCTTGAACCATGAAGATTACTGCGGGGAGTCCCTGTGTGGGTCCCTGAGCACAGACAACCCTCGTACGAGGAGAGATGGGTCTGGCCAGGATGTGCCATGTGCTACAGGGCATATGGGAGAGCAGGGACTTTAGGACACCTGTGGATACAGCCAGCCAAGGAAGGGGCATTGGAGTTTGGAAGAGGCGATGTAGGATAGGGAGGTGGAGGATAGGGAGGTGGAGGGACAAAGACTGGGTGAGCAAGAGGGAGGAGCATTTGAACACTGAAAGTTGGGATTTTTTGTGAAGAGTGCATGGACCAAACATCTCAGCCTTTGTCCCGGGGACTCTCCTGACGTTGCTCGCACACGTCTCTCCTTCACTGGGAGAAACTGTTTATGAAGCTTGGAGCAGGATTTAGCTTGTATAATTTTAGGTGTGGTTCAGTGAATCAGATGGACGTATCCAACTACCAGGTGAGATGGCTCAACAGGTCCCATCGACTGACACCCAGAACCCTTGGATTTACCTTCGTTTGGACGTGCAGAGCTAGATTCAGTTGCTGAAAGATCAGCAGCTAGCTCCTCTCTAAATGCCTAAGAGCACCTGAAGCATCTCCACCACGACAGCAGCTGGAGGTCTGAGCTGTGCCGTTCTCTCTGCTCCTGCCAGCCTCCCGCTGTCCCGTTCACGCTGAGCTCAGCAGGAACACGCAGACGACGGGCAGAACAGGATAGTCGCTCCCGCACTCACAGGGGACACCAGTAAAATGTACCCACCACGTCCACGTAACTTCAGGGCTCTCTGAGCCATGGAGTGAGGATGTGCTGGAAACCCAGTGCCTAATTTCCAGCTTTCATCTTGATTTTGTTCATTTTTACCCATATTTCTGCTTATATCTTCTGTGAAGGCAAATAAATGCCAAAAAAAAAAAAAAAGAGATGGATGAGCATTTGGGAGCAGAAACCACCAATGCCTCCAATGTCTGTCTTCGGCAAGACGCAACTGGAAGAGATGCAGAGATGATGAGGTGCCTGCAGACCAAGGGACAGGTTGTTCTGACTGCAGTGACCGGGGTCCGGTGGAACTCATCAGACCTCCCCGTCCTCTGAACAACCTCCAACACACACACAGGTGCTTGCGCAGAAGTCAGCCTGATTGTGACGGAAAGAACAGCATCCGTGCAGCTCAAGTGGAAACTGGCTTTTCCTGAGCATTGAGCTCAGAAAAAAAAAAGATGAGACACAGAGACTACAGCTCTCTGGAGGAGTCTCAAGAAGAACTGATCGGTGCTCCTGCCAGAAGTTCCAGCAGAGATGAAGCTGCAGCACAGCCATGCTGCTCACACGCAGACCACTGAAAACCAGCGTAGGTTTAACCGTTGGAGCACGCCCTCTGTGCAGAGCCCCAGACCGAATGCTGTAAGCCATCGCTATCTTCCTAACCAGCAGGTAGGACATGTGGTTACCGGGGCAGGGCTCACACAACCTCACACTAATCATCAACAGAGCAGATGTGCACATCTGGACCTGCCGCTGGGGTCCCTTCGTTGTGTTGAGCTTCACCCTGGGACCGCAGGACTCAACGCCCTGTCTCTGTTGAGTGTCACAGGTGTGTGGGGCACAGACCGGGACGGCTCTGGAGTGGAGACAAACCCGTGCTCTGCATGCTCCATCGCCTTCAGCTGTGTACACAACACCATCTACGCACAGATAAGCCTAACTCAGTCATCAGCCAGTGCTTCAGCGTCATTATGAGCTGTTTAAGCCTCAGGTTCAGGCTTCAGTAGTGGCTTTTGAGGGACCTAACGGTGTGTAACAACATAACGAGGCACTGGGCTGAGTGTATGCAGAGGACCTTGGAGAGTAGTGTAGGGGAGAGGGACCTGGGGGTCCTGGTGGACAGCAGGATGACCATGAGCCAGCACTGTGCCCTCGTGGCCAAGAAGGCCAATGGCATCCTGGGGTGTATCAGAAGGGGGGTGGTCAGTAGGGCAAGAGAGGTTCTCCTCCCCCTCTACTCTGCCCTGGTGAGACCGCATCTGGAATATTGTGTCCAGTTCTGGGCCCCTCAGTTCAAGAAGGACAGGGAACTGCTGGAGAGAGTCCAGCGCAGAGCCACAAAGATGATGAAGGGAATGGAGCACCTCCCTTATGAGGAAAGGCTGAGGGAGCTGGGTCTCTTTAGCTTGGAAAAGAGGAGACTGAGGGGTGACCTAATGAATGTTTATAAATATGTGAAGGGTGAGTGTCAGGAGGATGGAGCCAGGCTCTTCTCTGTGACATCCAGTGATAGGACAAGGGGCAATGGGTTCAAGCTGGAACACAGGAGGTTCCACTTGAACATGAGAAAAAACTTCTTTCCAGTGAGGGTGACAGAGCACTGGAACAGGCTGCCCAGAGAGGGTGTGGAGGCTCCTCTGGAGACCCTCAAAGCCCGCCTGGATGCGTTCCTGTGGGATCTGATCTGGGTGTTCCTGCTCCGGCAGGGGGATTGGACTGCATGATCTTTTGAGGTCCCTTCCGATCCCTGACATTCTGTGATTCTGTGATTCTGTGACCTCATTTGGGTAGCTACCTGCAGCACCCTTAGACCGTGAGAACCTGTGTGACCAGATATCTTCTACTAAGAGGACAGCAGGTCTTTTATTTGTGTACCAGAGGTTTTTATTTGGCCTGCCTCAGAAGAGACCCCAGAGAAAGAGAACATTTTCCTGCCTCCAGGAAACCCAGAAGTGCCCTTTGCACCGGGAGGAGACACCAGCTCGGTGTGCGGGCAGCTCTGCATTTGCCAAAGGCCAGGCGTGCTGATCAAACACCTGAGAACTTGGAGGAAAATGTCTTTTGGAGCAGTTTCTGACATGCACGTAACTCTGTCAAACAGCGTCGTGTGCCCTCCAGACACATGGGCCAGAACTCCCAGTCTAATTTCTCCTCTGACAAGAAACGGAGAGGGAGACGCTGCTGCGATAAATCACCGCTCCAGCAAGGTCTCTGTCACTGCCACACAGGAACGTCCTCATAAGCAAGCTCAAGGAACAAGATCCAGCCAAAGGCAACACCATTGTACGAGGTCTCCTGGATGCCTGTAACAAGGTTGAACTGTCAGGGTAAGTTCAGGGGCATCAGCCCTTCGCTCCCGGTAAGATCTGCGACACGAGCTGCAGCTGCTCCGCAGAGTTTAACAGAAATATAAGAAACGTGGCATCTCCCCCAGGAATGCAGGAAACAGCTCTGCTGCAGGACACCAGCAAAATATCCAGAGACAATGACCGGAGGCTTCTAATTATCTTAGTCTGTAATAATTAATTGAAATGAGGAAGTACATATGCAATATGAAAACGAAGGGATCCACGGAGGGGGATTTACCAGGACATCTTCCCCGGCTGTGGACAGGGACCGCAGGGGAAAGACTCCTTCCAGCTGAACCGTGCCTGGGGAAAGAGCTGGGAAGGGGTCCAGCCTCCAGTGGGAAGAAGGGCAGGGGTGGACCAGGCTGGTGTCACTCACTCGTGACTTAGCCCCACTGACAACACAGAAAACAAACAAAAAACACCCCACGTGCTGTGAGCCAAAGAAAAAGGGAGAGTTGTGGGGGTTTTGTTTGGAGAACTGAAGAGATGGTTTTCAGGGCATCAAAATCCACCACGAAGAAGATGAGACGCCTGAATTTGTTCAGATGTCATCCCCAGAGCAGGGCTGGAGAAATGGCCACGGAGCTGTATTTCTGTGGCGTGAACTCATTAAAATGCCACACGGACACGCAGGAGCTGATGCTCTTCCCCCATTTCAGAGCCCCACGGCCGATGGAGACCACACCGGTGCCTTCTGAAGGCCACAAGCGCCATATTGACATCGCACAGCCATAGCATGGGGTGCTGCCACCGGGGACGAGGAAACTGGAGCAACACACCCAGGAACGATAAAAGGAGCATCACCAGTGCCGCGGGCGAGGCCAGCTCGCAGCTCAGCTTCGTACCTGCGACACCAGAGGAGAAGGCAGGAAGGCGGAGGAGGCAGCCAGGCAGGACGGCTTTCTGTGTGTCCTGTTTCTTGTGCTCTGCTCCGGGGAGTGGGGAGGAGGAGAGAAAGATGAAAGCTTTATTCAAGGCATCTTGGAAGTGTGCACAAAGGGAATTCTGTATTTGAACAGCTGCGGTCAAACAAAAGTGTGGGCTGGGCTCAGAAGTGACACGTGGAAATAGAGAACTGAGAAATACTGACCCTTGCTGAGTCCAGTGCTCTTCTCCACCTTCTGCTCCCTCAAGCTGTCCCCTGTATTGCAGCAGCTGGGTAAGAGCTGTACGGACACTATCTTCCCTGCACCAGCAGTTTCCAAATCTCTATTTCCTGCTAAATTGCATCATCAGTGCTTTCTTCACCTTACATTTCTTCCATTTTTTCCTCCCATCTTTTGCCTCTTGTCACACCTACGTTGCTTTTCGCCCGTCCCCTTCGAACACCGATCTAGGTGAGGAGTGAAGCGCAGCAGCAGGAGGTGGGAAGAGCATCCCGAGGACGAGGGCTGCCCTGGGGAGCAGCGAGAGCACGGCACTTGCTGCACTCTGAGGCAGAAAGGCAGCGGGCTGGGTCCGGGCGGTGGCAGAGGGCTGGGGCAGCTTTCAGCAGCGATGCATTCCTTGTTCTCACCCGTGCACCACTGGCAGCAGGAGCAGGGCGTAAGGCTGCTAGAGCGGCTGTGCTGGTGCAGAGGAAGATGACAACTCCCGCCAGGGTTTCTGCATCTCTCACAGGGGAGAGGAGGAAGGCATCCCCACACCACCATCCCAGCAACACCCCATCTCCCACAGGGTGGGTGGAGCTGCTGCGCCCCTGCCCAGCCTGGAAGGGTGATTCCCCCCCCCCCGTACCCCACAGACATGGCTTCAGAAGGAGCTGCGGGGAGTCCAGCCTCCACTTCTCACCACTGCTCCGCTACGCACCAGCCCATCTCTTCCCTTTCTGCCCCGTTTTACTGAGCACTTCCACAAGTTTCTCACCTCCCTCCATCCCTCTCTCCTTTGCCAATTCACCCAATTTCACCCAATTTCCACCATCCTCTTCTGCAGTCTCCCTGCTCCCCCCTTCCTCTCCCCTATCGCCATCTCTCCTCAGACCCCGTGTCCGTCCCCACTCCTCCTGCAGAGACAGAGACCCCCCCGTGGGACACATGCCAGCCTTCCTCCGTGCAGCAGGGAAAGCTGAGGAAAGGGGGTCCCCTACCTTCTCCCTACCAGCCCTCTCCATCAGCCACTCCGTTCGCTGCCGGAGACCCCTGACAATCGGAAAACACGAGCGTCGGAGCAGAAACCAGCCGGTGCCTTTCCTCGGGCACCAAGGACAGACGTGGAGACATGGCACGAGGCTTCTTTTGCAGCAACAACGCGTGGGAGAGATGCGGGGAGAGGGGGACTGGAGCGTGAGAGCTCAGAACTGGAGATTTCACCCAAGTCCTCCACTAGAAATGTATTCATCTCATGGTGATCCCTCGTTTATAATTACACCGAGACCTCGCGGTTCACTCGCCTTACAGTAGCACTGCTGATGCTACAGCTGCTCCGGCACGTGATGGCCAGGCAAGCGCCCGGCGGAAATTCATCAGATCGCACCAAAGCTTTTATCATTCAAGACTGCAATTTCAACAAGAAAAGAGAGTGCATGGTGGATGTCGAAGGACAACTGCGCTCTCATCAGGGATGAGCCGTGGAGCGTGCAGCCTTTGTGAAGCTGTCCCACGTGGTGCAGACGAGACGGGAGTTATTGTGGACCTTTGCTGCCCTAAACCTGGTACAACGGCTTCATCCATCCAGACGAAACAAAACAGGTGCAGCCCGTTCTGGCTTTGATGGGGCAAGAGAGAGGTCCCCCTCTTTATTCTGGAAAAATAATGACTAGGACTGCCAAGGTGCTGGAACAGAGACACCATGCCACAATTTCCACCCTAAATACAACATGAGCTGATGTACGGGTTGCCTTCCCGACCTTGCTGACCACACAACGACAGCTTCACGTGTCCTCACGCGTGAGAGGCTGCAATCACACTTTCTATATACACCTCCGCACGCCCTTTTTCAGAAACACCCCAACATACAAACCCATTTTGTCCCTGTGCCAGCTTGCACTCTGGAGGTGAAATGGGGTCCTGAGCCCAGGTGCAGGGTTTGGGGTTGTGGTGGGTTGGCCCTTGGCTGGGGGCCAAACCACACACACCCGCTCACACAGTCCCTGCCCCCACCCAATCATAGGGGAGAGGATTAAAGAGGTAAATGGCAAAGAGGACTCGTGGGTTGAGATAAGGACAATTTAATAACTGAACTACAATAATATTGGAAATAATCCTATATACAAATATGCAATGTGATACACAGTGATACTGCCCCTCCCCACCNCAAAGCGAGATGATCCGGAGCCCAAGGGAAGTGAAAGAGAGCTATCTCCTGGAAGGGTCCTCACCTATATCCTGGGTATGATGTGCATGGGATGGAATAATTGGTCAGTCTGCTTCTCAATCTTGACCTAAAAGCAAATCCCAAGCTAGAAGCCGGACTGTCTCTCCCCCCCCCCCGTCTATGGAGAGGAGAGAGGCTGAATGTATCTTGTCCTTGAGAGTATCCTGGCAATAACTATAAAAATTCTTTTCATATCAGTTTTCTCCTGAGCAGTAATCCAAAACATAGCTTCTTGCTAGATATTTATGAAGAGAAGGGAAAAAAGAAAAAAAAAAATTAACTCTCCTCTGCTTAACCCACGACAGGGGTACCCCCAGGGGAGGCTGGTCAGGACCTGGCACAGACACATGCTTATCATAAAGGACAGTCACACATAAAAGCTGCTCAAAGGAAGGCAATGGCAAACACGCATGTGGATAATGTTTTTCTGCTTTTTTTTTTTTTTTTTTTTTTTNTTTTTTTGCAGTGTATTGTGAAAGCACAGCTCATCAAACACTTCACATGTAGACGATGTTCGAAAGCCCTGTCTGGCATTCACTGTAATGAAAGGCAGGGTGTATCTGCTTAAACCTATTGAAACATTCAATCACAGATTGGCTCATCTGAGGAACAGCGCGGAAACCGGGGAAAACACTCAGATATCTGTGTCTGTGCGTATGGCGGGACTGGAACTGGGACTGGCCATGCATACTTCATCCTGCCCCTGAATTTGTAATTTTAAACCCAGACGATTTTCATCCCTGTTCTGGGACTGGCTCCGTAACCCAGACCTAGAGAAGCGTCCCAGGTCCCTCTTAAATCAGGCATTCCTCCTGGTTCATCTGAGGCAGTTATTTTAGAAACACACTCCAGGGAGGGACGCAACGATGCTCAAAGTACAGCCACCTGCACTTCATCCAGACACCCAAAGCTGCCTTTGCTGTCAGTGGAGGTAACGGGTGCGGGTCGTGTCATCCTGAAGCAGGCATCTAAAATAGCTCAAACGAATCTGCAGCGAACTCCGTTCCCAAATGTAATTTAAAGATGCAAAACCGTATTGCTTCCTTTAGGATGTGTTCTCCTGATAGATTCCCTTCCTCGTTAAATGCCTGAATCATATTTTGCGCTTGAAATTGCTTAAAATCTTTCACCCCCAGGTCGCAGTACCTCTCTGCCTGTGACATTAAACATCCCTCCACTCGCGTTCTTTGCTGGGTACGTAAGCAGCGCCCGCAGCCGAGTAACTTCCCAGCCTCTCCCTTGCGTTGCCTCTTTCCTTCTCACCCTAAATCCCACAGAGGCAACAGCGCCTGGAAGCTGTTCTTCTGATATGATGTTTCTTGGCTTTTTTATTTGTTTTCTTTGGAAAAGCCAACATTTGACACATAAAAGGAGCAGCTTTGGTCTCCGCTACTCGGAAATGTTGCTAGCTACCAAAAGATCAGCCACCAAAAGAAAATCCTGCCCCAAACCTTACGGCGTGGAGGCAGAAGGCCAGAGAACATCTTTCCCTGTGCAAGAAAGGGATTTGATAGCGGACAGAAAGCAGGGGAGGCATGAGGCTGCTTGCACGAGCACAGGGCTGTGTGCTAAACACGCGTACGCCTCTTGTCCCGTCTCGCCTCAGCATCTCCAGGCACTTTGCACGCCCATCGGTCTGGTGACACTTTCAGATTTTATGGTCTCTGCCCTTGGCTGGGTCTGGGTCAGCACTTTAAATTTCAACTCCAAGGCCTGTGCATTCAGAGACAGATCGTGCTGTTTATTTATGACACCTGGAAACAGCTGGACTGCTCCTGTTTCAGCTTCTAAATGGCTGCTCCCCCCCCTTCCCACCCTCCAGGAGGATTTCCACAGAGCAATATTTTCTGTAAGTTTTGATCCACACCAAAAAATCATCCGAATGAAAGCCATTGTGCAGCCTTGGAGGAAGCAGACCCTGAGGTCTGGAATCATCCCCCCAGCCCGAGCAGAGCTGCATCCCCCCAAAGCGCGGTGCAGCTCCTGCAGCGGCAGGAAACAGCGCGGAAATCGCAGCCCGGCCCAGATGCAAACCTAACTTTGTGCCTTTAAAAGCCGTGTGCGAAGAGGGATCAGATGTGAGGAATGTGGTTTGGAGGAGAGACAGCAAGATGTCAGACCTTCTGAAGATCAGGTTGCCATGGAAACCGGCTCATTTAACCCAATAAGGGTCAGGCAACCCTTCATGCTCAAGCTAATTTAATTAAAGAGGTGATAAGGATGAGCAAAATGAACCGGCACAGCCTTCACTTGGGGATGCTGTTCCTCAGGCTGGGCAGGATTCCTGATGCCAGGCTTTGGTTGGGCATCTCGAGCATCACAGGGCCACTCGTAACCCAAGCCAGCCCCTGCAGAGGAACTAATCCGAGAGGAAGGATTGATGCAAAGGCCACCCCGGGGGATGGGGGAAGGCGGCTTTCGCAGCCATCTCATCCCTCCCCCGGCTGCCACAGGCTCCTCTCTCCTAGGATGAGGGAGCTTCCAGCGGCACTGGGTATTCCTCTTGATGGGCTCCTTGCCTGAGCCATGGGTGATGCGGCTTTATCTCTCCTCTGAATTTGAAATGTGGATAAAGCCAAGCTGGCAAGGTAATTATTCCTCACTGTCAAACATTGCTCTTGGTTTGCTGTCTGCAGACAGCTGGAGAGTGATGAATCCCTTTGTGTTTGCAGCAGCCTTGGATTTGCTCCAGGAAAAGGTGCAAACAAGCAGGGAAGCTTTGCATTAACCTGCCCCATCGGCACAGTTCTCGCCGCTGCTGCATCTGTGCTGGGGAAGGGAGCTCGGCTGGAGGGAGAGGGCAGCTAGGGAAAAACGCTTGGCGCTGAAAATGCAAATCCTCAGCACGGAGACCTGATGCCAGACTGGCTCTCGGAAGACATCACCAGGCACCCAAAAAATGCTGTGCCCTATTGAAAGCCTGGTTCTTAATGTCATGCCTTAGACCGCCTTCTGTGCTACAGCGGGGGCACCGAGAGCTTTACCTCCTCCCTGGCACGCTGCCTTCATCTGCCACCGAGGTGTGCTCCCCACACGGGTCACAGCTGCCATCCGCTCCTTCCCTCCCCTCCTCTCCTCTGCATCTCTGACCCCCGACACCTGCTTCTGCTCTGGTCCCTGGAGGGACGCATGAACCCTGCAAGGTTGGGGTGGGCAAGGGGGGCCACCTCGTGCAAACCCCCTCCTCAAAGCAGGGTCAGCTGGAGAGACTGGGGCGGTTCCTGCTCCCAGCATGGCATCAGTGTCACCGCAGGGCGCCAGTGTCACCGCAGGGCACCAGTGCCATCACAGGGCATCAGTGTCACCGCAGGGCATCAGTGTCACCGCAGGGCACCAGTGTCACTGCAGGGCACCAGTGTCACCGCAGGGCACCAGTGCCATCACAGGTCACCAGTGTCACCGCAGGGCACCAGTGCCATCGCAGGGCACCAGTGTCATCGCAGGGCACCAGTGCCATCGNGTGTCACCGCACGGCACCAGTGCCATTGCAGGGCACCAGTGCCATCGCAGAGCACCAGTGTCACCGCAGGGCACCAGTGTCATCACAGGGCACCAGTGTCACCACAGGGCACCAGTGTCATCACAGGGCACCAGTGTCACCACAGGGCACCAGTGCCATCGCAGAGCACCAGTGTCACCGCAGGGCACAGCCACCCACAGCCAGGGCACAAACCGCTTTCAGTGCCAGAGCGGGAGGATCACCAGAACACCTCACTCCGGTCTCTGTGCCTCTGTTGGTGGCCAGAGGGCAGGAGGGGACACAGTGAAAACACACACCCCCCGCCCCTGCCAGTCAGCTGAGCTCTCAGCACCTTTAAACCATCACTAACTGGGAACAGCTTCACTGGGTTAGTGGCCGAGGCCAGCGTGAGCCAGTTCCCCCCACCCCAACATAGATGTCAGCTTCAGGCAGAAACAAACCCACGCCCTCGACTCAGCAGCCCGGGGCCACCCCCACAGATAGAGACACATTTTGGGGCAGAAAGATCCCAGTCAGTACCTACACCTTCCCATTCCCCAACCACGGGATCTGGTTTATTGCTTAGTCCAGTCTTCGGCAGCTCAGGACCTGTTTCTGTGGCAGGAAAGACTTTAATAAAAAAAAAAAAAATCTCTTTCCCTTTTCTTGTCCAAATTCATTCACTGGCCCTCTGCCTCCCTTCTGAGTGACTCCACGGGAGTCCTTGAATCTCAGCATTATTATATTTTATTTATACAGCACAATAAATGGACGAGGCACTTTCAACATCCATCAAACAGCAAGGTCCATTTTCTGACGAGTCTACAGTTTGATTCAGAAAAACACTCTGGATAAAACACAACAGTCTCCTGGCCTGGATAAGCTGCCCTGTACTGGTGAGGAGACCGAAAGCTCTTTGATGTATTTCCTCAACCCATAAAATTGAAACAAACAGAAGAAATCCCTGTCTGGAGCCGAGCATTTTATTCCAAACGGCCGCTGGTGACAGCACCCCTGGAGCTGATTGATTCCCACTGGTGCCAGGCACGTCCCCCAGGTCCCGGTGGGTTCGCTGGTCCTCACAGGCTCCGCAGCTGCTCCAAAGGCTGTCACCAGCCAGACCACACCGGGACCCCCGACAGCAGCACCACCCGGAGAAAGCAGAAGAGCATGAGCAGGGAAGAAAAAAAAAATGCAGAACAGAAAAAGGAGAGCTGCTTGTCCTGGTGGAAATTGTTAAAAACCAGCACCTGGGAAGGGCTGAGCACCCTGGGACAGCTCCAGCAGAGCATGGAGCACCAAGCTGGGATGTCCCTCGAGAGGGAAATGGTGAAGCAGAGGCCAAAAGCAGCTCTCCGAGCACCCGAGTGCTCTGTGTCCAGCAAAGCACCAAACGTTAATTAGTGAACTGGATAGTTCTGGAATCAGTCTATCTGTTGACGAAGGACAAATAATTAGTTGTCAGCCTCTCACGAGTTTTTCCAGAGATTGCTTCCTCTGCGCACAGCTACACTTATCTAAACCAACAGGGGTGAGGAAATGCAGGGCTCAGATAAAGGAGTGAAAAATGCGGCACCTGGAGGTGTTGGTGCTTCCCCAGGCGTGCAAGGATGAGGTTAAACCAAAGCCTTTTCCTCCCTCAAGCTGGTGAAAATCTCTCCCGGGGTTTCAGAAAACTTTTGACACCGACCCGACCTCAGCACCGCTCTGAAAGCGCGAGGTGCCAGGAGCCAGCCGGTGAGATTGCCGCGGCTTCTTTCCCCTTGGCTGTGGCCAAAGCCGCGGCGTCAGCGCGCTCTGCGCCGTGGGTCAGGTGTCAATGCCGGGCAGCATCGCGGAGGTGACCACGTTGCAGCAGCCCTGGGATGGCCTCGCAAGGAATTACGGCGATTGTTCATCTCTGTGCCGCGCTGAGTGTATTCTCAGAGGTTGAAACAATAAGCCTAAATCCATTTAAATTTTCTTCTGGCCTGGGGAATTCCGTACTTGTCAAATCGCAGGGTTCAAATGATCTCAAATAGCTCAGCAGACGGGGCTTTTTGTTTGTTTTTTATTAAGTGACCTGGTGTAGAAAGCTCAGAGACCCCCCAGGGCAGGGAGGATTCACGGGGTCCAGGGGAACAGGCTGTTGTCCCAGGCAGCAAAGCCACCAGGGCTGCTGACGGTTTCAAAGGGCATCACTAACCGATGGCCAAGCGTCACCTACAGAGGAGCCATCAGAGGCCACCACCCACAGAAAGCTCCCGGGAGGCCGGTGGCACCAGGCACACGAACACGGTGTTCGAGGCACAACTATCCCCCGGACACGACCCAGCGGCTGAACCGTGAGGTTTCCTGCACACTCCGTAGGGCTTCGGGAACCTGCGGCTGCGTTCAGCCCCGCACACCCCCTCCCATGTGCACCGGGGCTGTTCACAGGGCTCCCCCCCCCCAAGGGACATCCTGGAGACCTCGACCCGCCGCATGTCTCCAGCTGGGACCCAGGAGCCCAGCGCGGTCACTTGGCTGGAGGAGACACTCTCCCCGAAAGAGACGTCTCCTGGAGAGTTCCAGCGAAGGAAATGGGAATACGAGCACGCTGAGGAACCGGTTTGGTTGCTAAGGGACATTCATGCAAAGCTCGACCAGGAAAATCCAACGCAGGAGGGAAACCCACAGCCCCTCTCCCCCACCTCCTCCCAGGCACGGGGCACTGCTCGCAGCTCAGCCGCCCGCACGGCCGCTCGCGGGACGGGGGCACCCGACCTTCTGCTCAGAGGCGGGGGGACCGGCAGGACAGCATCCTCGGGGACCCAGGGGGTGCAATTCCAAACGAGAAGATCAGAGCAGACCTGGAGCAGACTTTCAGCCCAGAGATCACCAGAGAAGTCCAGCTCAGACCAAGCGAGAGAAGGAAAATCAGCAAGGTGTATGACCGGACACAGGTATGCCTGCAGCGGAGCTCAGGCACGGAACAGGGGAAAGCATCTGAACCTCACTACGGCTCCTCAGCAAAAGGCAGGAGCTCCTTCTCACAGCTCATCTATTTTCCCAGCAAGCTGACCCAAGGCCACACAGCTGTGGCATCTCCAGGGGTGCAGGTGTTGCAGAGGCTTCGGCGCACTCAGGGCTCTGATGCTGCAGCTAACCTGCACGTGAAAATAAAAGGAATGCATCGCTGCCGCACGCAACTTCAAACTCGCTCTGCAAACCAGCCTGACACCAAGCTCCTGCGCTGTCCTGCCGCTCACAGATGACAGCCGGGCAGGTTTAGCCTGCCACATGCACCACGCAGACCATGGGGCTGCTTCTGGCTTCTTTCCAATTAAAAACACTTTGTACCTGTTGGAGCGCACAGCACACCGACGCTGCAGCGGCTCTGCCTGCGAGGTTTGCCAGGAGACCAGCAGGAGCTTGGGCACTGACCCTTCAGGGCTTGGGATGGTGACTCCAAAGAGGGCTGAAGGGCTGCTCTGCCAGCCCACTCCGAGTGCCGGGACGGCTGCTGCCCGCACCGAACAGCTCCACTGGCACCGGGGACCCAGCCTTTCCGGGGGGACCCAGCCTTTCCGGGGGGACCCAGCTCCGTCACATTATTTGGGCAGTGCTGTGCCAGGCAGAGGTCCCTGAGGAACAGGTCCAGCAAAAAGAGCCCAGATGGCATCGCAAGGATCCCTCCCCAGTCCTCACAAGGATTTCCCAGTGAATGTATTTTCCTTCCGCATCCACGGACAGGAATTAGCAGCTCTCCCTCGCAGGGGTGTGAAATGGGGTGAGAGCTGATGGCAGCAAGTATGTGAACCTCAAACCCTCTGTTCATCTGGATTCCTGGACCTGTGCCACCATCCATAAGGAAAAGAGCTCAGACTGCTCGGGGCTGAGACCAGAGGGGAGGTCCCTGTGTCACCGCAGCGGCCGTGAATCGGGGCCATCTGCTGCTCGGTGAGCGGGGGGCTGGGGATGCTCTCGGCGCTCCGGCAGACCGAGAGTTTGAGCACATGCTGCCAAATTAGTTACAGAAATGTAATCACATCTATACACCGGAGAGACTGCTAATGGCTGAGGAAGGCGAGGACTGGAGGTGTGCAGGAACGCGGATGGACTGGGACAGACCCTGAAAGCGGTTCGGTGTTAATTGTCGGGAGAACTCCCCGCTGGTCCTTTCACTGCTGCTGGTTTCAGCTGCCTAATGGAGGGGGGTGGTTGGAGAAGTTAATCTTCAGCAATTGCCACTTCACATCCTGCCTCCTTACTTGAGGAGGAGAAAGTTTTTCGTTTTCTGTGTCATCAAGGAACATCTTCTTGCTGCTTTTAAAATGCAGAACAGGAATAGCTATTCCAATGCCTGGCTCTCCTCCACCCAGACTGCCAAATTAACCACTTCCGTGCAGGACTGTGCCAGTGCCCGTATTCCTGCTGTTCCTGGTAGAAAGAAATAAATGGTAAATGGTAGAAATAAATAAATAAATGGTAAATGGTAGAAATAAATAAATCAATCTCCCTTAATTCCTCCAGACAGAACTGTCAAGCTGTCACTCTCAGCAGATGCTTCCAAAAGCGACAACGTCAAGTGGCTACCTGCAGCCCCTGCTGCATTTTTGAGGCCAAACAGCACTGTTATCCAGCCAGCCTGGGCTCCCAGGCCAGAGACAGGGATGCTCCCCCCTGAAAATCACAGAATGGCTTGAGTTGGAAGGGACCTTAAAGATCATCTAGCGCTATGGGCAGGGAATCCTCTGTCCTTTCTACAGCCCTAGGCTTAAATTATGACACATCAGTGACACGTCGTGCTAGAGGGGAGTCTGGGCAGGAAGCAGGTTCACAGTGAGAACTGGAGCCTGCACAGACCACGCGCTGACGTCTTTCCCGTGCAACCATTGTGCATCTCCACCCCCCCCACTGCCACTGCACCATGACGGCGGGAGCTGGGGGAGCGGGGAGAGGTGTCACGGTGTTAGCGCACTGTGCAACATCCGTTCAAGAAGCACTTGACCTCAGCAGAAGAGTCACAAACAGTCAAACTGCGCGTCTTGGTTCCCCTTGCACGATCCTCTGTTAACAGACTTTGCACCTCGGCATCTGTTCACGATGCTCTTCGGGCACCGGATGAAAAGCAGGGAGGGCAGCAGATGAGCAGCGTCCGCTGACCCGAGGCTCCAGGCTATCAGGAAACCAGACAGTGTTTAACATATCAGAGAAGAAAGCCCAGGCACACCGTGCAGCAGGATCACCCCCAGGCACAAGCACGCACGTACACACGCGCTCAGATGTTTTATAGGGCAGCAGAATCAGCAATCACGTTACCACTGACCTGGATCGGCAACGCGATGAAGCCAAGGTCCCAGGCGTGCTCAGGGCGATGAACCCTCGCGTCAGTCCCGTGTCCGCTCCAGTGTGTGATCTGAATGGGCTCAGACACCAGGTCTGGTGGATTTTCCGCAGTTGGCTGAGTCCTTTAGAAAGCAGCTTCAGAAAAGAGAAAGGAAACAGGATCCAAAAGTGACTCAGGAGGAGGAGCTGGTTACTCGTTAGCTCTGGGGTTTAGGGGGAGAGTTCACTGGTCCTGTGGACCAGGGCAGCATGCAGGTCATGCTAATCCAGCCTCTTTCAAGTGGCAAGGGAACCACCAAAAAGAGAGACAAGCCCCTTCTGGATGGATTGACTCCCACCCAAGGTGGGAGCTGCACCGCTGGGAACGCAGAAAGGGGTCGTGTGCCCCACTTCAGAGGTCCCATGGCTTGTGATTGACACTCTGAGAGGAGGAATCAGTTCTGATCTTTTACAGGATCTCAACCTCAGATGTGCCGTGGCAGAACATGCTCCACCAGCCCGGAGCATGAATTTTGGAATAAACCCTTTTTTTCCTCCTGGACACAGTTTCTTGCTGATGCTGCTGCAGCACAAGTCCACGTTCTTCAGAATTTCTGACGGACACCGACGCGTGAGGTTCAGGTCCACGAGGCAGGCTGCTCTGCTGCCGGGGCTGGAGCAGAACGTCCAGGGCTCGGCCAGTGCAGGAACAGCTCAGCTGGGCTCTTGTTAGAAGCGCTGGGACACCACGGGAGATGCACCGTAAACCTTCCGAGGTCACTGCAGGATGCTCCGGAGCATCCCAGCACCAAAAGCTTTAGCGTGAGCAGCTGAGCCCCAGACATCAAGGTCACTATGAACAAACCACACCCCAAGGTCTCTCACAGCACTGGCAAGGCTGGAAGGCAGCTGCACGCTCCAGAGCCTTTGCGGATCCAAGTCAAGCCCCGAGACAGTGCAGAAGAGGGAGCACCGTGTGTAACACAGGCACGAGAGGACGCGTCTGCCCAGTGCCTGGCACTGCGAGCAGAGCTCCTGCCAGCAGCTGGTCCAGAAGGTCTGCAGCAAGTCCTGTCCATCCTGACCTCGGGGATGTCCTGGATACTCCAGGTTAGTTCCAGTGGCTCTGCGTGCCTTAGCCGGGCCCTGACCCTTACCCCTCACCACTGGAAAAAAACAGGTGAGGCCAAACCAGCCATTGCATTTGTTGGGCTGAACCACCCTCCAGCAGCTGCACCGGCTGTGTCCGCACCGGCTGTGTCCGCACCGGCTGTGTCCGCACCGGCTGTGTCCGCACCGGCTGCAGCGGGGTGTTGGGACACCCGGCACACACACAGCCTCAGCTGGGGGAGCGCTTACAGGTTTCCTCATCTGCAAACTGAACGTCTCTGCAGAGCTCCCAGTTCTGAGGGAAATTTAAGGCATCTACATTTACGCTGTCTGCTCCCAGCAAGATGAATCCCTCCTCCAATGCAAAATGCGAGAGCCTTCGCCTCTCTGCATGCATCTGCTGTATTCTTCACAAACAGTCAGAGGAATAAAATGGGAATGAGTAATGAAGAAACTTCTTCCTGTAACAGTAACACAGAAGCAGAGGAATGCACATTATTCAGCTTAGTTACTGGAATGGCAATGTCAAAAAAAAAAAAAAAAAAAAAAATAAAAAAAAAAAAAAAAAAAAAAAAAAAAAAAAAAAAAAAAGAGCAGCCAACCCCACAAGCCAGTGTCAAAGGTATTTATGACCTTCACCCAGCCAAGGTTCAAGGATGAACCTCTGCAGCATCCTCTGCTCCCTCAGCAGCGGGACGGTCCGTGCCATGAGGCTCTCCTGACTCCACCCTTCTGCCCCAACACCGGCAATTCTTTCTTTCTGCAGAGATATCCTCTGCGGGCACTGAAAACAGCTCTCAGGTGGTCAGGATTTGGTCTGAGGGTCTCGCCTGCATTCCCAGTCCCCAGTTACACCCGTGCAGGCACCGTGCGCATCCTTTGGGACGGAACGAACAGCTGCCTGCAGGTATTCCCCGTCCAGACGTGAAATCTCACCGGATCACTTAAAACGGTAAAACCCCACAGAAAGAGCAGAAGATGCATCTTCACGTTAAACCCGGGCAGACCCTGCATTTGGTGTTCTGCTTCGCTTTCGCAAGCAGCGGTGACTCTGTCCGTTAGCCAGACCTGGGCAGATACACGGGGGGCTGCCTTTTCCCGTGCCCTGTTTATCTGCATTTCAGGATATCAAAGATTTTTCATCCTTTTATGCAGATCCGTTTGCTTTGCTGGCTGAATCCAGCAAGAGGAGGGATGGAGGAGGTTGAACTACTGAGCTGCTCCTCGACCCCAGTGTCTCTGAGCCCAGAGAGGGATTTCCCACGGGCTGGTGCAGGCAGCGTTTTAATTCCCTCGGTCTGGATGCTGCTGCAGTTGGACATCAGCCTTCAGCCCCAAACAGGAGAAGGAGCAGAGTTCTGCCACTGAGCAGTTTTAGCAACAGTTTTACTGTTTTTTTAATCTGTCCAGCGGTTTCTTTAGTGCATACAAACTTGCAAAGCTTTCCCTCGTAATGTTTTTATAGCCAGCCCAAAGCTCCCTGATGTGTTTGTAATGAGCCCCATGTATGTATAATTTAGGATATGTTTAATCTCTCTGCCTCTGTAATAAAAAATTTACTGGTTTGGTTGGTTTGGGGCTTTTTCTAAAATATCATCATTTTTGCTTTTTTCCAGGCTGACCCAAGAATCCTGTATGGTGGAGTCAGACTGCTCCAGCAGGGACAGGGAGCAATTGATGCACCAGAGATGATGACCTTTGTTGGGCTGAGACTGCATCTCTCTGTTATTGCCTTATTTATTTTTTTTTTTTGCTTGAAGTCCTATCTGCATGTGGTTTGTTTGCATCCAGCCCGAGACGGATGGTGCACGGATTTAATGAGGTCGCGTTTTCCCACCAGTTCCATTTGTAGCCATTTAACGTTCAGCTCTGAGTAGCAGATTGAGGTAAAGGCTATTTAAAAGTCTATGATGCAGACAAGCATTCTGCCCCATTTTTATTCTTTTACATATTTGTTAATAAGCATCTCCAGGGTAAAGGTGAAGCCCATGGTTCACTTCTCGGAGAAGAAGCCAATTTGCTGCTCCTGGATGATGCTGTCACTGCTGAGATACGCTGGGATCCTGCCCCTGGCACGCAGAGCAAGTGCGTATCCCGCACAAGGGTAAAAACATCATCATGGCAGTGTAAACGCTGTGAACATCCAGGCAAACCTGCTGTTGGCAAACCGCTGAAGCAGAAACATCTTATGGAGGCACTGAGAACGGGATGAGCACCAGCGAAGGAGGGAGATTCTCCCCTCCGCTGGTCACTGCGCGCAGGGAAAGCCTGGGCTCAGGTCCCACCTTGCCAGATCTGAGATGGAAATTTCTGCTCGGTGTCCTGCACAGGATGCAATTCCCTGACTAAATGGAGATATCAGGAGCCATTAAGTACCTGTCCTGGTAATTGCACAAAGAGAGATCTTCCAGCCAGGAGGCAGCTCCTTTCAGATGAGTTTGGAGATGTCTGCACCTCCAGCGTGTCAACCTGCATCAGCTGGTTGGTAACCTTACGGGCTTTCTGCGGCTACCCATGGAAAGCACCCAGGAAAATGCGGGGACACGTGCTGTGCTGTTCCCCCAAGCACTGCCAGTGATGGACAACACGCACCTGAAAACCTGCACTCTTCCCCCGGAGGTTGGTACCTTTGCTGCCGAGAGCGTGGCTGTGGCAGACACCATCAACCCTCGGCGCTGGCCCTGGTCTCTCTGTCGGTCACGTATGCAGGCAGGGTCCAGCCTCATCTACTCCTTCTCCACGGCAAAAGCAAACCAGAAAGTCAACAATCCCAACCCGCGCGCAGCTCTCCACCCCAAAGGTAACAGCAGGCGTCGGTCTGCAGGCAGCGCACCCCGCTCCGTGCCCCAGTGCCCAGCTGCACAATACGTGAGCCACACGCACTCTTCATCCTCTGCACGATTCCTGAAGAATTGCACCAACAAATACCCCCAAAGCACACAGCACGTGTGGAGAAAGTCAAACGCAGCTCGTGGCATCGCGACATGCTCTGAAAATCCTGACAGCTGTGGTGCCCAGGCTGGAGTACAGCATCCAGCAGAACACACCCAGGGCAGGGGGCAGAGGAGCCCTGCACCCCGGGGGTACCGCACAGCACGCAGCTCCGCAGGTGCTGTTCCTGCAGGGGAGCAGCCCTGTGAGCCCAGCCACCCTCATTCCTTTCGTTTAAAGGCACCGTGAAGGAAGAGCTCTCCGCCGCATCTCTTTGCACTAACTGCCTTTGAAGCAATTTTACTCCAGGTTCCCTCTCGGCTGCTGTCAGGTTATTAGTTTTCTCTGTCAAAACCTTTTTATTCACTGGGAATCTCAACAGGGTTCTTCACTTGTTAATATTGCTGATTAAATTTCATAGTCTCCAATGTAAATATACAAAGAGACTTTCCCTCTTCCCACCATTTAAACAGTGCAGCCCGGGCGCTGACATACATCCTGTACGGGAACGAACGGGACGGGACCGAACCAGCGCTGCCTGCACCGGGCACACGCAGCTGAGGACAGCCGTGATACCCGACACACCTTCCCAAGACCCCCGACAGCCCTGCCTGGCCATGCTGGGGTTCCCGGCCCCACGGGCGCTGCTGACATCCCAGCTTTGCTGCCCCTCCTGCCCCCTGCGATCGCTGCCTACGGAAAGGACGCAGCAAGCCGTGCGTCTGTCTGCGGGACCTCCTGGCTGAAGTCCAGTTCTCACAAACCTGTGCAGGGAGGAAGCAAAGAAGAAAAAAGGTGAGAAAACCCTCCTGTGCATGTTCCATTTCATTGCAAATAACAAACCTCTGTGCCTCAAACGATGGCTGCAGGGCAGGCGAGGGCACGGTGAATCAGGGCTTGGCCCTTCTCCAGCCATTAGCATCTATTCCTTGGCTGGCCCCAGACTCGGTCCGGGGGAGAGCTGGGGAAGGGTTGCACCCTCTGGCCCAGCAGCTGCTCCACGGCGGAGCTGGGGACTGCAGGCTGGGGTGTCCTCCCCACCACCACCATCTGCTTATCTTTCGCCATTTACTCTTTCATCCGTCTCCCTCCTGTAGCGCAAGGCTCTGGCACGTCTCTCCCTGAAGACCTCGTGCCAATGGTGGGAGAAGCCAGAGCTCCCTCAGACAGGAGCCGGGCTGCAAGGGAGGGAGCCGTGCCCCAGCACGAGCACTGCAAGATTAATTTCCTTGCGGGCTGCAGCAATAATTCCTCTCCTGCTCATAAGAGGAAGCTCACGCTCCTTGAAGGGCTTTACCTCTTGTGTGAACAGGAGTTGCTTGAGGAGAGCACTTCAAAAGAGGGGTATAAATCTTTGACGAGGATTCACGAACACACTGAACAACGCCCAGCCAGCTGAGAGCCAAACCCGCAGCATTATCCTGCGGGAAGATTATTTCCTCAGCCCCATCCGACTTCCTTCTTCAGAGTGCTGGACAGCAGAGCCCAGAAAGAGAGAGGGGCACTGAAGTGACCCAGAGCCTGCGCCTCCTCTTGTTCCCTTATGGCATCTCACGATTATTGTTAGTTTATTCTCACCTGATCCAGCGCTGTATTTTCTCTCCTCTCCTTCACCACCGAGTCTTTCTGTCTGTTTCTGGACAGAAACAACGGCATTCTTTTCCCTGGCGCATAAAAAACTATAAGACCTGGTATCAATCTCAGCTCCATCAGCCAAACACTGGCACTGCCTAACCAGGGGAGCACCGCGCGTCGCTCCTGCTGCTGAGGACAGCCACGGGGAGGGGTGGCGAGATGGAGAAAAACTGCCATCGATTCAGCTCCGCGTCGCAAAGCCCTTCCCCTTCCTGCATTAAGGGCTAATTTTAGGCTGGGATGATTTGATAACGTGGTAATGCTCATCACACAAACCCATTTCATTTCCTGCCCGAGCTGGACAGACAGGGGGAGCAAGGCTCCGGCGCGGGGTGCGGGGCAGTGCCAGCACACCCAGCCACCGTCACGGCTTCGTCTTGTGCCCTGATGCCTCTCCGCGATGTCTCTCCCTCTCCCATCCTGTCTCCAGATGCTCTGGCTTCCCTCGTGCCACAAGCATGGACGCAGGCGGTGACACCCCCAGAAGTGCTGCCGGGTGCGGGTGAGGCTCCGGGGGGCTGTGACCGCGGCAGAGCCCAGAGCCGGGGTGAGCCGGCGTGCCCCAGGGCGCTCAGTCCCCTGCACAGCAGCTGGGGCAGGACGGCAGGTCTGAACTGAGGCGTGTCCCGAAACCAAGCTGGGAACTCGAACCCAGAGCAAATTCACCGCAGAGCTGATGCCAGTCAATCTGCGTCTTCCTGGAACGCGTGGGAGCCTGGAGCCGAGGCTCTGCCCCGAGCCGTTCCCGAGCAGGGCAGGACCGAGACGCTGCGCAGCGCGAGGGCAGGGCAGCAGAGCAGGCTCACCCAGAGCGTGCCCTTCCTCGCCGCAAAAGAGATTTCCCCGGTAAGAAACACCGCTCAGAGCCGTGCTGAAAGCCCACAGCCCGGGCTGGCGACGACGTCCCAGCCCACAGCAGGAGCCTTGGGCATCTGTTTGCCTCCATCTCTAGCAGGATGCGCTCGGTCCCTCCTCCCTGCTGCCGTGCCACAGCGGCTGCAGAGCAGGCAGAGGGACGCTGGGCCGGGAGGAGCGGCACGGAGACGGAGATACCCTCTGGCCTGTCCCTGGAGATGCAGAAAAGATGCGATGCTCTGTCTCCGCGGGACAAACCACGCTCCTTTCCACAGGGAGCCGGGGCGGGATGCTCCCACCCCACCCCAGCATCACACCCTGGAGCCAGCAGTCGCCCTTGTCTGCATGTCTTTGCCCGATGCTGCGGCTCTGATGCCAACTGAGTCACATTGTCATCAGACCCTGACTTAAATGTCGGTGCAGAGCCTTGATGCTGTCTGGTCGGAGCAGGGCGAGGCTGCTGGCACGAGCCCAGCCACCGGCCCTGCACACATCCAGCAGAAATACTGCAGATTGCCTGCAGCCAGGCGGGGGAATTAGAGATGATGGAGGAGCGGGGACTGGGCGGGAGCCAGGGCCAAGGGAAGCGGTGAGCTCACAGCAGCATCCCTCTTCTCGAACAGAAGCACCAGAACCGTGGGGGAGGTGTGTCCCTTCCTCATCCTGCCATGCTCACCCAGCTCTGCTCCCCTCCCCACCGCTGCTCCGGTCACTCCCAGCCCTCCGCCCCTCGAGGGGCACTCCTCAGCCCCTGCTTCTCCTTGCCCCACGGGTCACGACGTGGTAGGGACAATTCTCTGTGTATCCACAGCCATGACGAGGGCTGCGGGCGGGCAGCGGAGCGGGGCGGCATCGCGGCAGAAGGTGAGCCGGGAGCCCGGGGCGAGGACAAGGCAAGCGAGGGCAGCAGCCACACCAGCAGGGAAGTTTCTTGCAGCTTGTTCTCATCACAGAGCTGTTCCCCCTGCACTCAGACCCAGCGCAGTCTGGCGGAGAGGCAGAAAGTCTCTCTGCACTCAGGACAAGCTGGGAAACCACGATCTGAGCAAACCCACGTAACCTGCAGCTACCAGGGGCAGCAGGAAGCTGTTTGCATGAAGGAAAACTTCCAGGACCGTCCCTCCCATCGCCTTGGGTGCACAGACTCCTGCTCAGGGACATCCGCCAGCCAGCACCATCGCCCTCTGCTCCCCGTTCCCGAGCTGCGATGAGCTTTGTCCCCACGTGGTTTTCTGCACAGCCCCAGCTCATCGCACACGGCTTTGCAGCCCGCAGACAGACCTCAGCCAGCCCTGCCGTTATGTCCAAGCTGAACCAGATTACGCTAATGATTTCTCTTTCAGGAAACAGTACCAAATGCTTCAAGTACATTCCCTATTTAATCTTCTGTCACTAATGAGCCAGAGCCACTAACTTTTACTCTGGTCTGTAATTCCTTCTCCTACAAGTAGTTCCATGCAAAGCTAAGTTTGCAATTCAATCTGATGAGAACACTTAATTATCATTACTGATCGAGCATCATATGCTCCTAATTTGTGGAAAGAACTTCAGAAACAAGCATCTTCTTCAGGGGTGAAACAACCCTGCTACTCCAGCTCTTTAAACAGGGTAAAGAGGAACACACTAGAATATCTTACAGCGCATCGTTTGAGCCACTCTTCCTTTAACGACTTTCCTTGGGTCAATAATTTTGGTTGCCCACCTCCAGCGGAGCGGGGTATGAACTTGCAGCTGTTGTGCACAAGGGAAAACACTCTCTCTCCTCTCACTCAGGCTCACTCCTGTTCTTAACCTCACAGAGGGGAAGGGGGTTCACAGCAACAGTGGGAGAAGCAGGTTAGCAGTGAACTGAGCACACGGTTCTGGTTTTGAAGCAGCGACAGCTTGTGGGGATGAGGAACTGACTTGAAGAATTTAAAACCAGCCACCTCTGGTCTGCCTATCACCATTTCCAACAGCAGACAAGGCTGTAAGGGCAGGGTAAGCATCCCTGGTGTGCTTTCTCATCCCCCAGTGACCTGTGTCTCGGGGATTTCCCAAGCTTGAGATGGTATCTTCAGCTTTAATGGCCCTTGATGCATTTTTCATCCATGCATTTGTCCAGTTGCTTTTGGAATCTGTGCAGACTGGTAGCATCCACAGTGTTCTCAACTAAACCCCATGCTAAGTAATTCCTCCTGGTTGTTTAAAAAAAAAAAACAGGAAAACTTTGGAAACCAAAGCTCCCATCTCTCCTTACACACGCTGGAGCAGAGCCCCGGCACGGCTCTGGGTTCCAGTTCGATAGCAAAGGGATGCAGCACAAGTGATGGGAGCCAGCCCCTGGCTAAGCAGGAGCAATGCAAGGAAATGCTGCTGCTTTAACAGCCAGAGAAATGCCAAGGGAACTGCAGGAATACTCTCCGCTGCCCCTGTCCTGGGTCCCCTGCTGCTGCACAGGTCCCTCAGAGGCTGCCCGGGTCTGCAGCAATGCCGCCCACGCCATCCTCTTGTGCAGAAATCCCTACATCCCACCCAAATCTCATTGCTACAGACTCACACGCACCCCCAGAGCTCCTAGTTTTGCTGCTGGCAATGGTCCAGGCTCCTCTGCTGGCCGTGCTGATTGTCTCCCCAGTGACTCCATCCCACGGCAGGGCACGGCCAGGTCTGGCTCCAGGAGTCACTCCCCCCATAGCAGGCTTGGGAGATAACACAGCAGAGGACAGCAGGACCCCGGGGTGAGAAGGATTCCTCCCGTTCCCCGGTATTTCCCATTGCACACTGTATCCTCCAGCTTTACAGCCTCCCTGGTCTCTGTTTGTATCACAGGAGTGTGCAGGCAGCGAGCAGCAAACAGACCCGCCAGGGAGAACTGGGCTGCTATAAACAGTCCCATCGGTAATCAGCTGTAGAACTATTTGTTAAATAGGAAAGCATGGAAACAAGAGCTGGAAACACCAGGGCTGAGGTACCCAAGCCATAGTCCGTGCCCCACAAGCGATTTCAGAGCACTGCCAGGGAGCAAGAACAAGCCTTGTGTTCCCGACAGATCCCAACGGGGACGCAGAGCCAAAGCCAAGCAAGGAGGAACAGAGCGCACAGAGCCTGAACGCGTCTCTCCGGATACATACCAGATGAGGTCCACTTTCACCACCACCTCCATCCCTTTCCATGGGCGGAAGAGCCGTTCTGCTTTTCTGTTTTTGACCCAATGCATCATTTCCAGCTAAGAAGGCAGGTGCCTTGCTGTGACCCGGGAGCCTCCGACCCTGGGTCCCTGCCGGCAGCGGGCTGGTGGTTACGCTCTGTGCCTGCAGAGGACAAAAGTGCCCCCGGACTGATGGGGTGATCCTATGAGCTGCTGTGCTGTCCCAGGCACGGAGATA
>VZTO01017780.1:68474-84990 GCA_013400615.1 Syrrhaptes paradoxus
AGCCCACATCCCACCCCCAGCCCAAACTGACCAAACAGTTGAAGGACCCTTAGTACAGAAAGGAGCAAGGTTATCGCGCGAGAAGGGCTGCCTGGTCTAGAGGAACATCACTCCAACATAACTGGGCAGAGGAAAGGAACGGGCGCAGGCTCAGGCACCGATGCGCAGGATTTCTCCTCAAAAATGGGGGTCCACCAGAAACGACAGAATTCAGGTTGTTCAGTGCAACAAAGCGAAGGCTAAGGAGAGGCAGAAGCACTTGTTATAAATGTGACAGGGAACGAAACACCATGGAGGGAGAAGACCTGTTTAATCCAAAGCACAAATTGGCACAAGAATAAATAAATATAAATTCGCCATGAACATAGGCTGAAAATTAACAGGATTCTAACCACCAGGGAAGCAATGTTCTGAAACAACCTTTTGACAAGCAAGAACCCGGGCTGATTTCAGGGTGGCTTCTGAACCATTTGCAGTTCATAAGAGGACAAGGACAACGGGGGACAACACACGTAACGTCTTGAAATCTGCGAACATGAGAAACAGAACAAACAGGAGGAGCTCAAATTCTTCATACAAAGCAAAATTCTGATTTAATTGGCGTAACAGGCTTGTTGGGATAACTTACGTCTGGAATATTAACGTCCGGCTGTATGGCTTGTGCAGGATGGGTGAGGCAGGAGAACAAGGAGGGTCTCAAGAGTGCAGGTACCAGACGGCAGGAGGACATCGTCTCTGCATGAGGATTCAGCCAGGAGGAGAAAACAGACCAGACATTTTAACAACATCACCCAAAAAACAGGGATTTCAGCTACTCGGGATGGCCTGACAGGGATCCCGTAAATCACGGACGGCTTGGCAAGTTTTCTGACTGCATTGGCAGAAGAGCTCTTATCCAGAAGGTAAACCAGACAAACAAAAACCCCAAGGCTGAAGTTTTTTCTAGATTTTATTCTGGCCAAAAAGGAAGAAAAACAAGGAAAAAAAACCCCAGCTGCTTCATAAACGGGTAAAATCTGTGAGGAAGAGCCCATGGAACGCCAATCCACAGCGATGCTAAAGAGAGCTCGTGGAGAATCAACAGCAACAGCTGGAAACTTCTGATGAGGAGGAAGCAGGAGGAACTCAGGAAAAGGCCAACTTTTCAAAACCAGGAACTTTGCACTGATGGCAAAGAAAAATACTTGGGGTTCCTTGGAAGGGACAGCTGAGAACATCCCAGGGAATTACACACAAAGTCACAGAACAGCCTGGGTTGAAAAGAACCCTAAAGATCATCCGGCTTCAACCCCCCTGCCATGGGCAGGGACACCTCCCACCAGCCCAGGTTGCCCAAAGCCTCATCCAGCCTGGCCTTGAGTCCCTCCAGGGATCACAGAATCACTGAATGTTAGGGATTGGAAGGGACCTTGAAAGATCATCCAGTCCAATCCCCCTGCCGGAGCAGGAACACCCAGATCAGATCACACAGGAACGCATCCAGGCGGGCTTTGAATGTCTCCAGAGAAGGAGACTCCACAACCTCTCTGGGCAGCCTGTTCCAGTGCTCTGTCACCCTCACTGTAAAGAAGTTTTTTCTCATATTCAAGTGGAACCTCCTATGTTCCAGCTTGAACCCATTGCCCCTTGTCCTATCACTGGATGTCACAGAGAAGAGCCTGGCTCCATCCTCCTGACACTCACCCTTCACATATTTATAAACATTAATTAGGTCACCCCTCAGTCTCCTCTTTTCCAAGCTAAAGAGACCCAGCTCCCTCAGCCTTTCCTCATAAGGGTGGTGCTCCATTCCCTTCATCATCTTCGTGGCTCTGCGCTGGACTCTCTCCAGCAGTTCCCTGTCCTTCTTGAACTGAGGGGCCCAGAACTGGACACAATATTCCAGATGGGGCACCCACAGCTTCTCTGGGCACCCTGGGCACTGCCTCACCCCCCGCACCGTGAAAAATTTCCGCAGAGGGTCCGGGCTCCAAACGAGACACAGCCTCCGAGGGCTCGAGGCAGCTCTGACCGCTCCTTACGGCTCCGGCAGCACGCGGGCGCGGGGCGGTCCAGGACCTCACTACGCAGAAATGCTGCCGAGAGGCAACAGTCCCGGGCACGAGGCTCATCCTGCTCCGGGAATATCTGCCTTTACTCCAGCTTGCTCCAGCGGCAGAAGCGTGAAATCTTCCAGGACGGAAGGGAAGGAGAGAACAGATTAGGAAATTATTTTTTTGTATTAGTTTGGCTTGAAGGCTTTCATCACGGAGGGCTTCTAGGCTCACAGGTCCAGAGCCTTCAGCGGTTTTCTCCGAGAATCCTCCCAACACCCCAGAGAAGATGCCATGGGCAGGGATTTCCCCTGAGATTTTGACACCGTCTTGAGCGACATTCCCATAGATGAGGTAGAGAAAGAAATCTAAGTTAAGCTTCTCTGAGACAAGTGCAAAACCATCTACTACTAAAAAAAAAATCTACTTGTGAGATGGTTTGGGCTCAAAATGGAAAAACACACCAAGGGGCAACCTGGCCAAGGTTCACACCTGGCTTCCAGGGTGGCACAAAGACTTTTCCTATTAAATGCGCAGGTGGATCAACTTAGAAGCCAGGATTGGAATTCAAATGAACCCTGGCAAACTGGGAGAAGCAGTCTGCAAAAAAAAAAAACAAAAGGCTGCAATATAGGGAGGATGCATGCCCAGTACCTTCATACAAACAGCCCTTTGCAGGAACACGGGTTAGGGAACAAACCTCTTGATAAAACACCGCGGGCGGAGGTGGATCCCGCACCAGCACAGCCGTGCCACGCCGGGGTGCACGAACCTGCTTATAAAGTGGGGTTTGAACAAACACCTGGGAGGAGTGATCTTCTCCTGGGCCTCTGACCGCTCCCCTGGAGAGGATTTTTTTTTTTTCTTATTCCTAGTCCAACCTTTCCTTAACGCAGCTTGTGCCCACCACCTTCTCCATTTTTCCTGGGTATCTTTTTTCAGGCTTTTTTTTTATCCCCTGGTAGTAATTTTCCTTTGAACAATCCTTTGAATGCGTTTACTCATTTTTAACGGCACGATGATGGTCTGAGCAAAGACGTGTTGCATTAACATGTAAATATCCAGCGCGTTCATCTCAGCAACAAGGTGGACGCCAGGCATTTCGTAAGGACGCTTTCTCCCACGAGGATGACAAAGTGTGTTTGTTTCTCTATAATTACAAGCAGGAGAACACCTCCACACTTCACACTTCAGCTCTGCCTGTCTATTTATTGCCATTTTGGCAAATTCATGTGTCAGTGAACGGGACCCTCTTGTTTCATTTCTTGACTTTTTTTTTTTTTTCCCTCTAATTTGTCTATTTTGCTGTTTTGAGGATTTTTTAATTATTTTTTTTTAAGCTTTCTCAAATTTTTGGTCAAGCGTTTGTGTCCCTTCTTGCTGCAGCCGTTCATCATCTGTGTGATCAAGGATATCTTCATGAGTCCAAATCAAGCATTCCTCCTAAGCATTAAACCTGCAAAACGTTTCAAAGACTTCCTTGTGCCTCTTGCAATATCACAAAGAGGAATCCTTCGTCTTTACGATCCTGGGAACACATTCCCTCAAACACGGAGGGAAAAGGTGCAGGATGGGGGGGGCTGGGATGCAGTCCAGGTATCGCTCGTGGTACCCGTGCATCGCATTTGGTCCCAGAGTACGTCGCAGCACTAAGGTGTTGACATACCTGTTAGCCTTTAAAGTGCATTAAATATTAAATGCAACAGAAAAAAAAAAAAAAAAAGTGACTCTGTGCCCTAGAGAGAGGGAACTGGAAGCACTGGTGGTGACGGTGGCAGCGCAGGAGGTCCATCCAGAGTGCAGACCAGTGACCCCAGGCGCTGTATCCTACTCTCAGCACAGATATAAATAGCCTTAAAGATTTTTTTTTTTTTTTTAATTGAGCAGCTGGTGCATCTCAGTGTATTTAAAGACACCCTGAGCCAGCTCTGCAGCTATCGCTGAATATCGGTCCTGGCAAATTTTCTCCAGAGCAAACACAAGGAGCCCTGGCAGAGCCCAATACGCGTGGGGAGGACGCGGTTTCCTACAGATCCTTATCTCCCCACGGGTCTCCTTGCAGTGACTTTCTGTCCTGTGATGCTAAATTTGGGACGCTGGATGCCGGGGCATCAGGTGAGGCCAAAACCAACAAAGAGCCGTAAGACCTGCGGGATCTGGCTTAGGGCTCAGGATGCAGCCCAAGGGCAGGGGAGCTGGCGCAGGGCTGCACAGACACCTTCGGCTCCGACTGTCCCGAAAAACACCATCACCCACAATTACCTCCTTTTCTTGCGAATGCGTTGAGCGCTGCCACAGATCTTCACACCACCGGCCGCGGAATTCCCGTTCCCCACGAAAGCCCAACACTCACCCCAGTCTTTGGTCCCCAGTTCCTGCAAGGACTCCCCCCTTCATCGGCAACCGCTGAATTTCCTTCAGAGCTGTCACAGAAGGGCTCTTCCCACACTTTTTCTAAATCCAAATACTCACTGTCACCGGGCCCCGTTAGCCGAATTGCTGATGGCACGTCCTAGGACACGGCAGAAGCACGTTGGGTAAAATCCTGCCACCGCCACCCTGGGCTGTGTCCTAAGGCTGGAGATGGTTTCTGGCCACCTTTCCCCTTCCACGGGTTCAGGCAGCTGCAACCGCTCTGATGAGTCTTTCTGCAAGCTTCCAAACCCATCTGTTCCCCGTACTCTGTGCATCCCTTCCTATCAGAGCCTCCAGAGCCGGTATTTAATTTCCTGATCCCATTTTTATGTAAATACACATTTATCCTGTTTGCCCCGGAAGAAAGCATTTTGCGGTTTCCCAAACGGCGTCCAAACGCTGCGACCCTCCTGTCGGGATGACAGCAGAGGCTTTGAGAGGGCTCTAAAGCCAGTTGATCTATTTCCTGGGTACTGAGCTGGTCAAACTCGCCGTTCGTGCGGCTCTAACCCCCGGCAGTGAGAGGCAGGGCAAGGGGCTCCATCCACCAGCAGATCTCCACGGAAAGAGGCGGGTGGGAGGATCACTTGCACGAAAAGTGAGGTGAGAAGAGTCAGCAGCCAAAGGTACACCTGGGCTGGGAGACCTGGCTTTGCTTATCAATCCTAGCACAGGGTTTACGAAGCTTGCAGGGAGAAAAAATTGATCCCAGAGAGCCCGAGACTGCCAGCTGGATTCCCAGGTTCCCAACTCCAGGCTTCTTGCTTCCTAAGACGATTATAACAGAGAAAAGAGCCAAGGAGCTGACCAGACCAGAACACGAGCAGCGGCCACGTGCGATGCACAAGAGAAACCGCGGCAGGTTTGCCAGGACTGACACGCGAGCACCAAGCCGGGAGCATCGCGTCGGGCACGGACGGACACCACGTTCTGCCTGCGTGGAGGGCTGGAAAACCTCTCAGCCTTCACAACATCATTGTGAGCCCAAAGACCTGTTTCTTCCTCCGCAAGAGATGCCTCAAAATTATCGCACGTTCCCTCTAGACTGATGCGATGACCCAGATTTCTTTGTGAATATTGCTCACAGTAAGGAGGTCACACCTTGCTCCACAGAAAAGGAAGAACAAACCCAGGGGTGGCTTCCAGGATGGGCAGAAACTCCCTTACAGGAAGAAATCTTGGAGATAACCGAGAGCTCCCATCCTGATCAAAGGCAAAACCCTGTGCAGACTGCCTGGGTCTGCTGCTACGAGAGCCGGCCACGGCAGATCTACGGGGGGAAGCGAGGAAGTGAGAACAGAGGCAGGAGGTCTAGCAGATGGAAAAGAGGTAATTCTGTGCCAATATTTGGAAAGGTAAATGAGAAGAGTTGGGTAATTACAGGCCTGTCAGTTGGCTTTTCTATGGGAGTTCACAGAAAATAAACTTTATCAGCATAACCCAGTATCTTGATGGAATGATAAATCTGGGTGATACAGGGAAATTAATAATTTAATGATAATTAAATGTGAAGAGCATTTCATACCGTCCCATATGACATTATACCGTGAAACTCAAATGGTAAAGTCAGCATCACCCTATAAAATGGACCAAAAGCATCCCAACCCACAGGTCTCAACTGCACTGAAAACGTGCCACCACCACCAAGAGGTCTGCAAAGCATCCTGCAAAACACAGCTCTGGGACAGGCACGAGCGAGTAGGACGGACGCAGCCCTACGTGCCACCTGCAAGATTCCTCTCACCTAACCACGGATCTACCCACTGCCAGCACCAGCATCTCAGCTGGTCCGCCTCGGACTCCACTTAGGAACAGAGATCACACCTGGCCCGGGAGAGACAACTGAAGGGGTCAGCTCAAACCCGGACACCCACAAGGGAGCAGGACGTACAGACAGCCACAGGGGAGCAGGACATACGGACACCCACAGGGGAGCAGGACATACAGACAGCCACAGGGGAGCAGGACATACGGACAGCCACAGGGGAGCAGGACGTACAGACAGCCACAGGGGAGCAGGACATACAGACACCCACAGGGGAGCAGGACGTACGGACACCCACAGGGGAGCAGGACGTACGGACAGCCACAGGGGAGCAGGACATACGGACACCCACAGGGGAGCAGGACGTACGGACACCCACAGGGGAGCAGGACATACGGACACCCACAGGGGAGCAGGACGTACGGACACCCACAGGGGAGCAGGACATACGGACACCCACAGGGGAGCAGGACGTACAGCTCCTGCCGCGGTCAGGGGAACTGGGGTTCAGCTGTCTGTGGAACTGGGGTTCACCGCTTTGGATGCCTCGGGGCATCCCCAACACCCACACGGCGCTGAGAGATCACACACAGGGTCTGGGGGAGACCCGGGTCCAGGTGGGGCAGCCTGGGGAACCTCAGGCAGCACCCAGAGACTGGTATTAGGTAACCAAACCGAGCCCCGGAGCTCTAGTTGGAGAGGTCTGGAGTGAAGC
Organism: Syrrhaptes paradoxus; assembly: GCA_013400615.1. Lineage (NCBI taxonomy): Eukaryota > Metazoa > Chordata > Aves > Pterocliformes > Pteroclidae > Syrrhaptes > Syrrhaptes paradoxus. The sequence goes on from VZTO01017780.1 coordinate 75,403, forward strand.
CAGCGTCTGCTCTGCAACCAGAATACGGACCCAGTTGCCCGCACAGACGTCTGGTGCCACTTGAGATGCCCGGGAGCTGTCATTACAAAAGGGCAGGGGACTCCAGTGGGTCCTGTGTCACAGCTCCCATCCTGGGGGTGACTTCTTAGGTACTCCAAGACCTCCCACACCCCTGGACACCTCTGTCTGGGCAAGCAATTCCCACCTCGCCCCGTACGGACATCCCACATCAGGTTCCTGGGAGTTGCCCCAGGGAGCTGCAGGCACCCGTGAGAAGGTGATACAGGGCGGCTGCTGCCAGCGGCGTGACCAGGTACCTCTTGTCTTGCAGGCTCTGAGTTTTACAGGACAAAACAGCTGCTAACAGCCCTGCGGTGTCACCTAGCAGAGCCAGCCAGCTGTGCACACCAGCACACGGGACTTGGGCTGATGCCGGAGCGTTCAGCCCCGCACGCTGCCCCTCCGTGCAACGGCATCTGTGCCTGGGCCAGGCCAGGGACGGAAGGAGCTGCACAGTTACCTGCTCACACAGGATGGTGCAGTGCCAGGTGGACGTTCATATCTCCTGTCGGCAGAAAGAGGCCTGAAGGTATCCCATTTCCTCGGCAGATATTCAAAGCTTTGGGACATTACAGGCATTTATCTCGGCTTCCCGATGCTGTGATTAGGAACGCTTTTCGGGGCACAGGGACTCCAGGCAGCCTTATTTCTGTCTCCCAGACGGCCTCAGGGAAGAAGTGGTCAGCCTACCCAAGCTCCTCCAGGCATGCTCAGCAATTAATGCAGTTACAGGCACCAGTGGAAATTGATTCCCCTGAAAGCCAAGGTGCCAGGGAATACGGCCAGATGAAACGCCGGGATGCTGCGACTGCAGGCAGCGGGTAATTCACGGGGAGACATCGACGAAGGGACTATCGCTCACCCGGGTGAGATCGCTGAGCCTTCTCAGCCAGCCCAGGCACAGGAAACACAAGGGCACCGCTGCCAGCCAGAGCCCGAGCCAGGCTGCCACACCACCCCCTGCCCAGGATTCTGCTGTGGTCTTGGTGGCAGATGAATGACAAACCCAAGGGGCACCAGCAAAGCTCTCCCTCTCCCGAGCCCACCCCTCACCAGCCGACCCTCCTGTGGGACGGGTCTCATCTCCCCCACACCAGGCACGGAGACACGCAGCCAGGAAGGTGACGGCAGCGGGAGCAGGGGCGCACGCCTGCCCTCCAGCTTGGCCGCCAGCTCAGCCCTCCTTCCCAAGGCAGAGCAGGAGACTCAGCGAGAACACAACGGGCTTGAAAGGGCTGGTTCCTCGGGTCAGCCCAAGGGTCTGCACTTGAGGATTAATTTCAATTAATTTTATAAATCAGAAGCTCACCATCAACACACACAGGTCAGGAACCCACCAAGGGTTGTACAGGTGCAACCTTTGGGTATGGGGTCTATTACCTCTCACCAGAGGGAAGGGAGGACTAGAATCTCAATTTCCAGTTAGTCACAGAGATTTGATCAACACATTTGTGTTAACGATCTGTACAGTGAAAATTCCATCAAACCCAAAGAGACGCCAAGAAGACGACGTTACAGACTGCCCAGAGCCCCAGTCCCACACTTGGCCTCTGAGCTGCTTTTCAGAAAAGGAGCGTTTCCGTTTCTTTGTGCGGCACTTCATATAATTAAGTCCCAGCACAATATAAACGGCATTCACCGGCGCTGCTGCTGCGAGATACTAAAAAATCAAACGCAAGCGTGAGGGAACCGCAGCACATCCTACCTGGCAGGGTCAGACTTTGCATACTGCGCTCGCAAGCGTACGTTCTCCATGCTGCAATTAGTGTAGCTTCAGCAGGGTCATTTCTCACACATCTGCAACGGAACAACAACGCAGTGAATAGACAAGATCCGTGCACGTGCCAGCACCGGCAATTTAACTGCAGCCCCTCAGCTCCAGCACTACAGGGCAAGGAAGACAGGCTGACCAAGTGCCTCCCTCGGGGCGGGTCCCACTGCCTTCCCCAGCCTCGTCTCCCATTATTCCACATTTTTCTCCTCGACCACGTAGCAGCTCATCTGGATGTGTCCCTGGCTACTCCGTCTGTCTGCTCTAATGCAACAGAACATCCCCCCCCCCACGGTCCTCCAGCAGCTGGGGGCAGGCAAGGGTTAAAACCCTGTGTTATCGCTGCATTAGGATGTGGAGAAGGCGCAGGCTCCTTTACACACTTCTGCTCCAACAGAACCCGCACCCCAGTACCCTCCACTGGCATGCAGGGCAGGGGGGCCGGCATGCCATCCCCTTCCCACGCCCCCGAAACCCTGGGTAAATCCTGCCACAGCCACATCACCACCCACCGAGAGTTCTGCTGCTCAGACTCATGCACAGGAACCGGGGAGGGACACGGACACACGCACCCGCAGCCCCGCTCCTGCCTCAGCCCCCTCCCCAGGCTCTTGTCTGCAGAATGAAGACCCCTCCTGCGAGGGCATCGCATCTGCAACAAGTGAGGTCCCCGCTTTGCCTCAGGGGGGGTAAAACCCCCATCGCACCTGCTCTGAGGATTTGTTCCTCAGCTTAGGAATCAGACACAGCAGAGGTTTTCCAAAGGCTCTCCTCCCTCCGTCAGCAGTGCCTCTTGCACCGTGTTCCCAGGCAGGAACAATCTTGTCGGGAGAGTCGGTGACCCGTCCTCGGCACGAAGGAGCCCCCAGCCCCTCTCCACAACCACCCCCTTTCGGACCAGAGGGGCCAGACCCCCCTCGTCCCACCGATGCCAACCCTTACCGCGCCTGGCCCCCTCCATCCCCGAAACCCGCCTGCTGTCAATCCCCCACCGCCCAGCCGATGGCTGAGTTTCCCCCAAAAGCCCTCGCAGAGCCCGGCTCCTCTGGAAATGCCCTTTTTGCACCGACAGCAGCCGTGCCCCCGCTCCGAACGCCCGCCCCGTGCACACCTCTCCCCCACCGCTTCCCCGCACCCTGGGGAGAAGGGAGAAGCCACCCCCAGAAGCGCACGGTGCGGGGGTAAGCTGCCGCCGGCTGAGCCCGCCGAGCTCCCTGACTTCTTCCAAGCGAAGCGCTCGCTCTGGAGGGATAAACGGTCTGATTAAACTAACAGCTCTTCCTTCCTGGCAGCAATTCTCTTGGAAGGATGCAGGCAAAGCCGGAGCGAGAGCAACCTCCAGCAGCAGATCCACTGCTGACAGCTCCTGGGAGAGAGCTCCCTGTGCAGGGCGGGAGGAGCAGAGCCAGCGCGGGAACGCCGGCGCAGCTTTGCTTGAGATCAAATCATCTCGTTACCCCAGCGCAGAGCCACAAAGATGATGAAGGGAATGGAGCATCTCCCTTATGAGGAAAGGCTGAGGGAGCTGGGNATCTGGGTGTTCCTGCTCCGGCAGGGGGATTGGACTGGATGATCTTTCGAGGTCCCTTCCAATCCCTAACATTCTGTGATTCTGTGTGATTCTGTGATTCTGTGTAATTTCCCAGCTAAGCGGTACACGGGCAGGACTGCAGGAAGCCGGCCGGGGTCACTGGGTGATGTAGCCGATATAACCCATAACCCGTGCCGGGATGGCCGGCGCCTCTGCTGGTGCAAACCTTCGGCATCGCTCAGAGTGCCAGCGGAGCCGCACGGCACCGGCAGCCCCGCAGGCTGAGGCTGCATCCAGAATTCCTAGGAGGGGTTGACGCAGGAGAACTATGAAAGATTAACGGCTAATTAACGTCAACCAGTCTGCTAACAGGTTTTATCCAATGAAGTGGAAACTCAGCGGGTCTGTTCTCGGCCTGACGCTCTCTGCGTTGGTCCCCGGCTCGGAGGGGACAGCGGTGGGGAGGGCAGGGCAGACACCGCTCACAGGGAGGGCTGGCATGAACCCGAAGCATCTTTATATAACCCGACCAGACACAGAAGCGACACGGGTGATGTGCATTTTCCAAGGAGAGCCGCTGCTCTCCAGACAGCTCCAGGGCACAGCAGAGTCCTGCGTGTCCTGCGGAGAAGGAAGAGCCCCGATGGGTACAAGCTCTGACGCCGCGGCCAGACAGGGTGCTACTGGTGTTCCCTGCTTTTCTAGGTTTGAATACAGCTTACAAGGGCTGACCATCCATCCCAGACTTCTTCCAAGGCAGGATCACACCCAAACACTGCTGCTGCATTCCTTTGAGAAGGTGTTGGACCTCCTTGTTGCTTGCAGCTCAGACTGGAAGAGCCAGTGCTGTCTGCCGCGGCGTTTCTGGGTACGTTTCTGAAGCCTTCAGCAGTTGCGGTCTCCTGGGGGGTCTGTCTCCCTGACCCCGCTCCTCGCAGGTCCCGAAGCTGCCGCCCGCGCCAGGGCTTTGCAGCCAGTCCAGGCTGAGCAGCCGCTGTCCGCCCGGCCCCGCGCAGCTCTCGTTCAGCCGCACCGGAGCTCAGCACCTGCAGCACTCACCGGTCTCACACCGACACGATGCCCTGTCTGTGCTCCACATCTTTATTTCCAGACAGATTAACCAGTCTTTTCCGGACAGCTACACATTACATTGTTCTGCGCCGCGTTCCTGCGCTGCTCAGTGCAGTGTGTATCTTCATCACTCAGTGTACAGCCTCGGGGCTTGTTTACTGCACATCAAACCCTGCTCTGAACAGGAAATCTTTGGCTTCCTCTTGCATTTATCTGTTGCACTCATCACCCGCAGAAGTTGGTCTTGGCAAGATCAGGGACGTTATGAATTCTCACAGTGCCCTACGACATGAGGAGGTATGTTCTCCCCCTTCCTGGCTCCCAGACGTGCGTCTCTCAAAGGCAGCCCTTGGACACCCAGCAACACCGAACTCTGCAGCCGTGGTCCTGGCCGGCCGGACCCCCTTCGTCCACTGCGTGGTGCTCCAGGCGCAGAGGTGTTCTCAGAGGAGAACCAAGTTGTCCAGGAAATCAGAGCACGGATAGTACAGTTTGCTTGCCACAGGCAAAGATGAAGTGATCTTATTTCTGGTATTTCCTACGAGCTCAGTTCCTACCTTCACCCTCTCAAGGTGCTCATAACAGCGTAAGGTTCTTATCCAAGATCTTAGCTTTCAAAAACAAGAGGGATGTGTCGTCTCCTGCTACACTCTCCACTGAAGTGCGCCAACACAATAATCACAAAAAGATTTGGGTTAGTGTGGACCCTGGAGGTGTCCAGAGCAGAGCTGACCATCTGAATTCCATCCCTTGTGCAGCCAACTGTGGAATTCCTCCTGAGATGGAGATCCCACCACCTCTTTGGCCCCTGTTTCCCCACCCTAATGGGGAAGACTGTTCCCTTAAGACCAACCAGAACTTCTGCTGTTCCAAACCGTGAGCGTTATCTGCCGTCTTGCAAGAGCCTGGCTTCCTCTGACCATCCATCAGCTAGCAGAAGACAGCAATTAGATCCCCCTTCACCTTGTCATGGCCTCTCCTCATTCGCTGCCTGCTTAAACCCCCAACCATCTTTGTGGCCCTCCTCTGGACCTGCTCCGGTGTGTTGATCCATCTCTTGAGTCGGGGAGCCCAAAATGGGACACTGGATGTAGCCCCACCAGTGCTGGAGGAGAGAGACACAGGGTCCCAAAAGGAAGCCACTGGCAGCTGGCCACCAGCTGGACTTCGTACTGCTGACTGCAGCTCTGTGAGCTGGTGGTCCACCCGGTTTTCCCCTGGAGTCATCTGTCTCCTGCAAATTGAGAGACCATGTTAAACACCTTGTCAAGCCAAGGTACACAGGACCCGCTGCTCTCATCTCTTGTCTCTCCACACAAGGCAACCAAGTTGGCCAAGCACAATTTACTGCTGGTAATGCCGCACTGGAGAAAAGTCAGGTCTTCCTCAAGCAGAACAGGGTTACAACGGGGCACCAGCACCCAAAGTCCTTGCCGAGAAGAGCCTGCCGTTCGCCGTAGTGACCTCTTCCTCCTCAGTCCCGCGCACGCTCAGATCCATTTTCCCGTGTTTTGCTAACGCTGCCGTCTCACTGGTTCCCAGCTGGAGTTTGGAAGTTGCCCAGTAGCCTCCTCCAGCTTCACCCAACATAAAGGGCTGTTGTTTGGTTGTTTGCTGCACAGCAATGGGCTCACCAGCCCTTTAGCATGTGATGTTCACAGAGCTCAAGCTACGACAAGTTGGGCAACAGCTAATGACCAACAGGAACCGTTGAACACAGCGGAAACCAGCTGAAGCACAACAGGATCCGACGCTCCACGCTGTCCGGTCAATGCAAGCCCCTGGCCTTCTGCAACAAAGACAACAGGGGTGCTGGGCACCAGGCGGCTGAACAGGAGCCAGCAGGGTGCCCAGGGGGCCAAGAAGGCCAACGGCATCCTGGCCGGCATCAGCCATGGTGTGGCCAGCAGGAGCAGGGCAGGATTGTGCCCCTGGACTCGGCACTGGTGAGGCCGCACCTTGGATCCTGGGGTGGGGTTTGGGCCCCTCCCCACAAGAAGGACATTGAGGGGCTGGAGCGGGTCCAGAGAAGGNAACAGGCTGCCCAGGGAAGCGGGGGAGTCCCCATCCCTGGAGGGGGTCAGGAACCGTGTCCGTGAGGGGCTGGGGGACATGGGGTGGGTGGGGTTGGGCTGATGGTTGAACTTGATGATCCTTGAGGTCTTGTCCAACCTTCATGATTCCACGATTCTATGATTATTGGGAAACTAATAAAATCCAGTGCTCCCAGTTTGGTCCCTCACTGCGGAAGCGCTGTAGCTGTTTACCGGGGCTGAGAGCCCTGCCCTCCCACAAGGCCAAACAACATACGTGCTTTGGAGACTCACAGTTGCTTCCCAGTGCTCCACGTGGCAGCCCAGAGATGCCTCCAGACGTGTGCCGTGCTCCATCATCACCCCGTGGTCCATGGGGTCGAGCAGCTCAGCAGGGTCACTCCAGTGTGGACCTCCTTCTTTTTGCAGGTTTTGGTAGCCTGAAACTGAGAAAAAAAAAAAAATGGTTCTACAACTAATAATAGAAGCTGTGAAGAGTTAAAATGTCCCAGGAGTAGAAGAAGCTTTGATTCATTTCTCCACATAAAAAGTTTCTAATTATACTGAGTCTTATCTCTGTGCTAGAGCGCATTCATAACTCTGCTTTTGTCCTTGATGTGTTCAGCAGCAATGGCCAGATTTCGGACAGCGCGGGGACGACAGTTTGGGAAAGAAAAGCAGCTACCGGGCACCCTTCAGGGAGGAGGGGCACTCCTCCAAAGCCTCGGGAGCTCCAGAGATGGGCACAGAGTAAAAGCACAATCCTGGATGAACGTACCCAGACATGCAGAGCCACAGCCATGGCCCCGGTGACCCCCCGAGGTCCCTGCCCGCCTGAACTGTCCCAGGAACATCGATCTCGAGCAGAGGGCTCCATCCCCAGGAGCTCCCAGCGCTGGGTGAGCACGCTTGCACAGCAAGGACTAACGTGCAGGTGGGAACCTCGGCTTTTCACCACCATCGGAGCCAACAGCGGGCTCACGCGCTCCAGCTCGGCGCCGCATCCCCAACTCCCGGGCATCTCCTGAGAGCTCAGCGGGAGAACGCACGGGCTCTTCCGTCAGGACAAACCAGTCAGCCAGGCACTCGAGCAGCACTCCAGATCTCCTTACATACCTTCCGAAACAAAGGCTGCCCGCGCAGCCCTTCTGCTCAGGCAATCCAGCACGCTCCCTCCCACGCAGAGGGCATTTAGCACGACGGGTTTCTGCATCACACCTCCACCTCGGGTCTCCGCAGCGCGCGCAGGCACGCACGTGCACACGCACGGACATCTCTCCCGTGTTTTCAGACAATGCCTGAGCTGCAGCTCAACGCAGGGTGCAGCAGACAGGAGATGCGACTGAAAATGCAAGTTATGCATCGCTCAGGCAGTGACAATAGCAACGTCAACGACAAACAAACCCGCAGACAGCGGGGACCACAATACGGAATAAAAGATCCTGCACTCAGCAGCGTCAGAGGATGAGCCAACAGAGGGTCCGATCCTTCCCCAGACCCTGCACCCCTCCGGTCCAGGCGGCAGCAAGCTGCAGAGGGTGATTCATACGGCATGCCATAGAGAGCATCTTCCAGGAAGAAGCCAGGGAGCAGCGGTGATACGGGCGGAGATGGAGAGGGAGCAAATGCTGCAGGCGCTGGTGCTCCAGCTGGGCAGGTATCTGCGGCCAGGAAAGCCAGTGCTGTGAACAGCCACGGACAGGCCACAGAGACATTCCCCTGCAGGGAACTGGCACAGATGAAAAATAAATGGCAAAATACCAGTGATTGCACAGTAGGAGTAATTTCTCGTCACCTTAAAACCACAAACCCGCTTGTGCCAGTCCTGAGGGCAGCAGGTCTGCAGGGCAGGACGAGGGCAGGGAGGGCAGAGCCTCCTGCTTGCAGGGGCGCATCAAAAAGCAGCAAAATCTACAAAATAAACACCAATCCTGATGTACTTCCTCCTCTCTGTGTCCTCTCTCTTTGCTTCAGCAATGCCCGCAGAGGAGTGAGGGGTTTCTCCAGCAGCATCCCAGCCAAAGCCGTTTCGCCGGCAGCGGAGAGCTGCTGCGAGCCCAGCGGAGGAGCCGTCGCAGGCACCGCGCGCTGCGGTGGAAAGGCTTTGTGCTGCTGGCTGCTGGGGCACACACTGGGTAAGGCTGCAGGTAGCGGTCTACCATCCGGAGACGTGCTTGGCAAAGCTATTCCAGGAAAATTTTGCAGCGTGAATTTATCCAAAGAGAGAAGCCAAATGTGGGAGTCAGAGAACATCCTACTCAAATGCACACGCACGCACACTCGCTGCCTACACGGCTGATTTCAGCTCTGGATGAAGGCCAAATCCCCATCAGCGCTGCGCGGTCCCAGAAGACCGGAGCGAGGATGCTGCTCAGGGCTGAGCGGGCGAAGCTCCCCCTCGGGCGCAGAGCGGCTCAGACTGAACCGCGGTACAGAAAACTGCCCTAGCTCTCCCCAACGATTGCATTTTCCCACAGAAGTTTAACATCTAAAAAGGTAGTTTTAAAATCAACCTTCACAAAACGAGGATCCAAAGTTTTAGTCACTGATAAATATTTTCATTCCAGCTTTCCAACTGCGTCTGCTCCTACAAGAAAACAATGTCCTCATCTTGGGGTCAGGGTGTTTTCCTAAAAGCGCAATATTTAACACAAATCTTGCTTTTCCTCTCTGAGAGTGGCTGAGCAGCCCCACGACAGAAATACCTGCAAGTTCTTTGGTATGAAAGGAGAATTGGCTTTCCAGGGCCGTGCCGCAGCAGCTGCAGAGATCCCCCTTCCCAGGCTGACAGTGGCGACGCCGCTCCCAACACCCTGCCAGAAGCGCGTGCTCTGCCCCATCCTCCGGCTGAGGTTAGCACAAACCTGAAAGCAAACTAAACCGAGCTGTGGTACCTTGGGGCTCTTCCAGCTCCAACCTGGGGAGCTCCCCTGCGTGTGCCAGATGCTCACCCAGCCCAGGGCTCTGTCTCCGGCAGAAGCACAGGGAGCTGCTCTTCAGGATGCTGACAAGCCGGCCACTCTGCAGGCATCCTCCTTGCTCTGCCCCAAATCCACAGCTGTTGTCTCAGGGATGTTGGAGGAGATGCCCCTGTGTCCTGGGTTCAGCTGAGACAGAGTTCA
>VZTO01017780.1:85143-95216 GCA_013400615.1 Syrrhaptes paradoxus
CGTTAGCCAGGAACAGGCTGAGCCTTGGTCATCGGGTGGGGGGCAGTGTCATTGAGTGTCACTCATTTGTATATTCGTATATAGGATTATTTTCAATATTATTGTAGTTTAGTTATTAAATTGTTCTTATCTGAACCCACGAGTCCTTTTTTCCCTTCACCCCTTTAATTCTCTCCCCTATCCTCGGATGGGGGGGGAGGTTGAGTGAGCGGGTGTGTATGGGTTGGCCCCCAGCCAAGGGCAAACCCACCACATCCTGCCTGCTGCCTTCAGAGTGCTGGTGGACCTGTTGCCCTGAAGTTTTCTGATCGTTTTTTGACCCTGCTGGTACTGTCTCTGCCTCCTCCAGCAGCAAGCTCCTCACTTTCACTTCCTGCTGTGTAAAGACGAACTTTCTTTTCCATGCTTCCAACTGCTCTCCTTCTGGATTCATCAAGTGCCCATCGTTCTGCCACTGTGGGACTCGGTGAACGACAGCTCTGCCTTCACCTCGCTCACCACCTCCGTGACGTTATCGACCTCAGCCACGTCTCTCCTTTTACCACCTTCTCCTCTGCAAGCCGGAGTCCAGGTCTTTTCGGTCTCACAAGGCACCTGTTTCACCCCTGGGATCACTTTAGCTGCTTCTCTGCACCTCTCTCCACGCTGAGATGCAGAGCCCGGGGCTACAGGAGGTGCAGGAGGCTGCAAAGCGCTGCCCGGTGTCTCCGCGAGGACACCCAATGCGCTGTTGGGTTTTTGGCTGCCACAGATGCACCCAGAGCTGATGATTTTGGAGAACCTCCGACGGTCCAAGGGCTCTTTCCTGAGCTGCACACCCCAGTTTCAAATTCAGCATCACGCAGCAGAGTTGGGATGGAGGTAAACAGAGGAATGGTTGGTGCTGCCTCCTGGAGCAGATGCCTCCTCCTCGCGAAGGAGTTGTACAATGGAGGGGAGAACAGTGACACCACAGAACAGAGCAAGTTCCCAGCACAGCCCCCTGCCCTGCCCGTCTCCGGCATCCCGAGCCGAGGGTCTCGCAGCACAGGCGGCAAGAGAAACGCACCTTCTTGCTCAGGGTAAAGTCTATGACCCTGAACATAGGTCTGATTGCAGGTGAGCCCAGAAGTTTCCAGAAAGACCTGGGGTGGTGAAGGACGAGGGGGATTTTTCATATGAAGAAGCAGATAAGGCACGCTGGGTAGACACAAGAGCGATTTATTGCAGGAGAAGCAAATAATTTCAGCACTACCAGACATGGAAGCACAAAACCCAGCTGCAACAGGAACGGTCCAAGACTCCTCAGGCCATTTCCCTCCACGGCAGATGGGGATTAGCAGCCTCCTAAGCCAGGCTAAGGACTCCACAGTTAAGGGTGTAGTTTGCGCTCACTCATAAGCCCGATTTCACAGCCTATATTTCTCAAAAAAAATTCTTTGCGTTTGAATTTCACACACGTTATCTGTGGCCAGGGCAGAATTTTGGCAAAACGCGAGCGGAAAGGAGGAGAGACGAGGGCTGAGACAGAAGAGAGGAGAGAGCGTTTCTATTCCAAGAAACATCTTCTCTGCAAACAGCTTGGCATTTATTGCTCTTGGAGAGCAATTCCCGATGGCCAAGGATGAGATCAACCCAAGGCTAGGGTAGAGAGAGCCGCCCTAATCCCACCAATTTCAGGACAGCTGGGTATCTCTCTTCGTGATGGGTGAGAACGGGGACCATCAGCAAGAGCTACTGATGTGTTCCTGGACACCAGAGCTCCAAAGGACCGAGCTCATCCTTTAGCCCCGAGTCCAGGCCTCCGTGATCTTAGGACAGGGATCCCCCAAGCACAGCCCATCCCTCCCAGCGGGAAGGTCACCCATCTCTTAGGAATGGCAGAGAAGCCTTTTGCACCCTCGTTCGTGTTTGAATCTACGCTTCCCTTCAGCCACTTGACCTCACGCAGTCTCTAGCTGGGACTATTCCAGCCAGAATAATCCTCCGCCCTTGCAGCGAACTGCAGATGAACATCAGATCTTTTTTGGGTTTTTTTTGTAAAGTGCTTTGAGCTCTTGGAACCTTCTCTCAAAAGTGATCAAAAAGAAAATCAACCAGATCTTTTCTGGAGCTCTTTTTCAAATTTTCCATACTTCATCCTTTCAATGCAAAGACGGTTTGAGAAAGCACTTGCACCATTTCTAATTCAGCAGTCTCATTCTTGGCTTTCTTAAGATGCCTGAAGCCAGACAACCAGCCTGGATGGTTTACCGCTGCCCGTTTCATCAATCATCTCCATAATCTCTGCTCCAGGATTTTCAGTTTTGAACCCATCCTCTGATGAGTCCCCGTGAAGGTTAATTACAGGATGGGAATCTCCACGTTTTCTTCTACAATCAACAATAAATGCAAATAATTGCTTCAGCTTCTCTGCAATGGGCTCGTCTTTTCTAATTGCTCCTTTTCTACCCTGATCATGCGCTGGCTCTGTCAGCTCCTCGGCACACTTCTTGCTTCTGATATATTTGAGGAAAATCTACTCTCTTCTTCTCCAGCTGTTTCTCAGATTCTCCCACTGTGCCGCTTGGGCCAGGAGCTCAGGGGCGTACGACCATCGTCCTACCTAGGTCCAGCCTTTCTTCCCAAGAGGTTTCTCCAGCTTTTACCGGGGTGGTCAGCCTGCCTGCCCACTTCCTTCCATTTTTGTAAACGGTCAAACAACATCACTCAGCTTACGATGCCTCGGGGATTGACCACCTTGCCCAAGAGGCCTGTTGTGCTCGTCTTCATTTAGGACCTGCCAATCCACTCCCCCATTTCCAAAGGCTCTTGGAGATCTAGGATACACCTGAATTTAATCCACTGTATAACTTTATCCTGGGCTGCGCGACTGAGGCTAGCTCTGTAACCAGACTGTGCAGCAAAGGAACTCAAACGTCCTACAGAAGCTCTAACACACAGCACGAGAACATTTACACATTTTCAACAGCCAAGTGCGTAATCTGGCCAAGAGACACCACTCAGGTTTGCAGGGCAGAACTTATTTCCCACAGAGCAGAACTGGTGGGAACTAATCACGCTGGAAACCTGTAACCTGCCGCAACCTACGGTTCCCAGAGCTCCAGCGCATGCCTCGGGCAGGAGGCAACCTCAGGTCACCAGGCAGAGCTCCGCACCCAGCCCTGCAGCACGCTCAGAGCACGCGCCGGGTCTCTGCAGAGCAGCTGAGTCCTGTCCTCTGGCAGGACAGCACCCGGGCCACCAGCATCAGCAGGACCGGGGCCGTTGGTCATTTGGACCCATACAAGTGGAGAAGTCTGAGAACGTTTGTCCCCAGCCAGCTCTCTGTGGTCTCCTCTGGCAGGGTTGCTGAGGACCCTGTGTAACTGCACGGCTGGGGACGCGGCTGCTCCAGCCACGCAGAAGATGGCATGTAAACAAAACCATCTCACAGAATCACAGAATCCCAGAATGTTAGGGATTGGAAGGGACCTCGAAAGATCATCCAGTCCAATCCCCCTGCCGGAGCAGGAACACCCAGATCAGATCACACAGGAACGCATCCAGGCGGGCTTTGAATGTCTCCAGAGAAGGAGACTCCACCACCTCTCTGGGCAGCCTGTTCCAGTGCTCTGTCACCCTCACTGGAAAGAAGTTTTTTCTCATGTTCAAGTGGAACCTCCTGTGTTCCAGCTTGAACCCATTGCCCCTTGTCCTGTCACTGGATGTCACAGAGAAGAGCCTGGCTCCATCCTCCTGACACTCACCCTTCACATATTTATAAACATTCATTAGGTCACCCCTCAGTCTCCTCTTTTCCAAGCTGAAGACCCAGCTCCCTCAGCCTTTCCTCATCTCGTTTCACAGGAAAGCAAAACCCAGATACAGATTTGCCTGTTGGGTGGCTCGACGTTTGTCTTGTGTCACGGACTCAGTCACCCAGGAAAAACACGTCACACTCCTGTCAGCGGACCCTTTGTCACTAGCCCGCAGGCATCAGCCCAGGCACTGCAGAGAGGGCTCCTGCCCTCACGCTCCAGGAGAAATTTCCTACTCCTGTCGGAAACATCACCATCCCCTTCGGGGGCCAGAGCCAAGAGAAGCTGTGAAACACGGAACACCAGAGCAACCAGCACCATCACCGACCCCAACGAGATGCGGCTTCGGGGACCAGCCGTGCCGGCAGCAGACAGCAGAGAGGCTCCGCACGGACACTCAAAGCAACTCCTCTGTGTCCCCTCCTGTCCCGCCAGCCACTACACCGCATCTGTGCCGGAATTCATGGCGCGGATTTGGGGTAACTGAATTGGTGCCGCTCCTCCTGCCCACGGCAGGACACACCAGGCTGCTCTGACCCACCCAGCACTGGAAGTGCAGGACTCTCCATCCCAGACTGAACTTTCTGGATGGTGATTTTTGCCATGACCTCATCTAATCCCATTTTGAGCACCCTCTGCTTTCAGCCCTCAGCATCACGTGAAGGTGGATTAATAAAAGATGTGAATAGATGCATCCACCCATGCACCCGCTTCTCACGCATTGGGAAATGGCAAAACATTTCCTCTCTCCCCGACAGATGTCTGCTACACTCCCTTCAATTCACCCCATCCCAAGCTGGGCGCTACCCCGCACGCCGTCCTTTAGAGAGAAGCCAGCTCTGGCCTCCTTGCCAGAATTTCTGCACCTCCTCCAGCCATCTCTGCTGCCAGCTGCAACGACACCATCGACACCCCGTACACGCCACTCTCTCTCCCCTGAATTTGGCTTTGCATGTATTTGAATTGAATGTAATCTGCCAATTTATGCATGAGCATCATGGGACCCTCTTCAACTCCTTGCATTCAGCCCTAGATTTGGCTCTCCTGAATCATTTTTTTTCCCTACAAATATGCCAGCTTACTATTCAGAGTCTTCTCTGTGTCCTCTATGAATGCGCTGATCAGCATGAATACCAGCACGTACCTCTGTACGCTGCCACCAGCCCCCGCCGCCACCGTGGAAACGGGCTCAGTGCTCCTGTAAACAGGAATTAATCTACGGACCTGCCTCTTCACCCCTCGGAAAGTTAGTTTTCCTGTAGGTCACCGATGTGGGAACTCGGTCAAAGCACATGAACCTCCAGGTACAAGTGTCCGACCTGCGCATCGCCCCGTCCCGCCCGCGCCTTCGCAGCGCTGGAACACGCTCCCCAGCCGCGGCCGCCTTCCCTAGGAGCCAACTAAAACCCTTCCCCAACACCCTCTATTCATTCGAGCATCTAAGAAAATTATTCTGCATTGTTGTTTCCAGCAATGTGAGGCTGTTTGAACACTAACTGGTTCCCGAATGTCGTGGTTTGTGGGGGGGGTTGGCACAGCAATGGCTCCTGTGTGCAGCTGCTGAAGGTTTCCCTGGTTCCAGCTCCGCCGGCAGCAAGGGAGGGGCTGCAGTGGTGGTCACCCCCATGCCCCGGCTCCAAGGGTTTAGTAACCGATGCGGGCAGCAGGGGAAGCAGTACCACCATCCAGCCCCGCTGAGAAACTGCTGGAAGCTCCCCCAGCTCTAAGCTGGACCCACCCCAGGCCAGGGCTGAGCCCATCGGCGCCTGTGCCAATGACAGATTGAAGAGGGGACATGGAACAATGGTGGGGCACGGCCCCGGGCAAGGCACAGCTCGGGCGCACCGTCCCGGCCCTCCAGCCGCCTGCCCGGCTTCTGCGAACCGATCTGCCGTAGCCCCAGCCTCCGCCGTGGCTCGCCCGGGAGTCTGTTCTCCTGGGAGCCGATGGAGACCTGCGGCGGAGAGGGAAGTGGGATTTTGAGAGAGACCGTCACGCAGCCGCTCGGTCAGAGAACAGAAGCGAGAGGAAGGGAGCATCCCTGGCATTTCCCCGGCAGCGTGGTGCAGACTCGTGGTGCCGCAGGGCTTGTCCCTTGGTGCAGCCCACGCGGAGGACCCCACGCAGGAATTACGGAGAAGCCCACGCCGGAGCCGGGCAGTTGTTGGGGGACTGTGGCCCCGTGTGGAAAGGACTCACATCAGAGCAGTTGGAGAAGGACTCTCCCGTGAGAAGGGACCCCACTCTGCAGCCGGGACAGACCGTGAGGAGGAAGGAGCGATGGACCGACTGCATCCCCCATCCCCTGCCCCCCTGCACCACCAGGGGGGAGAAGGTCTAGAACAAAGCCTTGGGGCTCTGGGAAGAAGGGAGGGGTGGGGGAGAAGTGCCTTTTTAAGATGTAGTTTCTCCCTCTCAGTATTTTGCTTCTTGTTGTAAATAGTTAATAAATTCAATTATTTTTTTTTCTTCTTCCCAAGTCATGTGGGTTTCTTGCCCTGAGTGGTGAGTGAAACCCTCCCTGTGCCACCTCAGCCCACCCGGTGTTCAACAAAACTGTCCCCGTGGCTTTCTAAACCACGACACTGAACCAGTCCAGGACTCCTTTCCCTCATGGACATCCCTCGAAGGCTGGTTTAGGCACCGAAGCACACGCCTGTCAGCAGCTGAGCAGCTTCCCCGCGCTCCCCCGGCCCCGCGGGCGGCTGCGCTCAGCCTGGGCAGTGCCTCGATTTTGCAACCCCGTCTCTGCACCCGCACAGCAAACGAAGGAACGTCTGCGACGTCGCTGCAGAGAGCAGCAACCCCAGGAACTCGCTCCTGCACGGTCGCATCCCCGCTGCTCCTGACGTGCACACCCCAGGACAGAGCTGCCCAGGTGTCTTCCCGAAAATTGGCCTCGTAAAAGGACTTTTAACCTCTAAATACCAACCGTGTCAGAATACAAATGAGAACAAAACGTCTCTTGAAACAGGGGGAACTCAGAGCAGAGTCCCTGCAGACTGCATTTGTCCTTCAGCCTCAATTCAGTGGCTCGGGCGGTTCCTGGTTCCTAAGAAACTTGTGTCCCTCCCGCTGCTCCTTCTTCGCTGCCGGAGCCCGGCTGCGTGTCGGCTCCCCGGTCCCCTCAGCATCCCCTGGTCCCTCGCCACGGAGCACACGCTGCCCGCTCCGGTCGTCCCTCTGCTCCCGCAGCCCCACCAGCAGCTCCAGACGTGTCCCCCCCCAACCCGCCACCGTCCCCCGAGACCGTGCAGCGCATCTGCGACAGCAGAGAACAAGGACTATCGACAAGACCTTCACACAGCGCCTTCAAACATCCTCCACGGCAGAGCCAAGGATTCTCCTCATTTAGCTGCTCCATTTAATTTCCTTTTAACTGCCTTCCTCTTTTGATGTCATTTAAAGACTTTTTCAAATTCCTCCTGTTGCAGTCAATGTTTTTGGCTCTTTCCCCTCACGAGGATGTTGAATTTGAGTACATTACAGTCAGTATTAAAAAAAAAAAAAAAAAAAAGAAGCGTATCTTTGACGGTGATATATTGATCCAGGTTCTGTGTGTTACTCTGGAATAAATCAAAAGTTACTTCTCCCCTTGTAAGGCCTTTCACCGGTTGTTTCACGGATTGTCATTTATGGTGTCTAAAACTCATTTTCTCCCCCCAAAAAGAAGCAGCTTCTCCAGCCTTGAATTTTGCCCAGCTGTTCAAGGCATTTCCCCGTAATAACAAAAAATCTCATTTTCAGCAGCTGAGGATTGCAAAGCTGGGTCTATGGAATGTCAGTGTTTCATGGACTAAACCCTTTTAACCAACAATTTATTTCACTTATTACAAGCCCAGGTGACTAACGAGTTCCCGGGACCAGACGAGTTTCTGGAGCTTATGTCACCTCCCTACAACCGAGCTTTTGAATTCTGCTCTGAGGTTTGAGAGTTACCAAGGAGAAAGTTCTGTTTCTGTTAATTTTTATGCCAGCTTTTCAAAGAACATTTTCTTTTTGACTGGCATTGTTTGTCGCTATTTTAATGCATTGTTTTGACACCATGTGCATTCATACTCAATACATCATTAATTGGGGTGAACTTCATCCCTTTGCAAAAATAAAACCCTCCAGAAAAAGATTTCCTACATTATTTGCAACGTTTTTTCCAGCCAAGCCATGCAAACGCGCTGTTCGAGCTGCAACGGAGGCTCCGGGGGTGTCGGAGAGGACCCGCCAGCGCTCGGCCAAGCCGAAGAGCGAGCTGCCGGCCAGGGTTTGGAGTCAGCTCAGAGCTGTGCTGCAAACCAGGAGCTAATAAATGTCAGCGAGCCCACACAGAGCAGATTAGGAACGGCCGCTTGGATTCCGGCCATCAGCCCGCGCGGCGCAGCCACGACACCTCTCTGAATTCCCGCTGAACGTGGATGGACTGCGGGAGAAGTTCATTTGTAATTTAAAAATTACCTGAGTGGATTCATCTGCCTCGGGAAGTCACTGCAATGGTCAGGACCTTGTTCCCGATCCCAGCTGTCCTCTGCCAGCTCCCAGCCACCGGACCCCGCTCCAGCTACGGCCGTCCTCCAGACTGGAACACCTGGTAACGGAGCAGGATTCTTTGCTGGGGCGCTTGGGTACCACGGCTAAGTAAGCCCTTAATGCTCTTAGAAATTCAACAGTTAAAGCAGATAAAGGTTATCTGATACTCCAGTGACCTCCGAGCCTCCCCGGTCACCGTGTCTCAGAACAGCATCATCCATCACTTGTTCCCGGAGCTAACGCTACGTCCAGGCTCATTAAAGCATCTCCGTAGTCCCAGCCCAGCAAATCACCAGCCCGACCCTCCGACCATCTGGACATCCGCGCGGTGCATCGGGGACAGTTCTGCTTTCGGTAAAAACGTCGAATGCAGCCAGACCACAACACAGAGCATTCTGAGTGCTGTACGGACAAAGCATGAGGTCTAGACGTTACAGAAACAAAGGACAGCCCTGGAAAAGCAGAGAATTGGGTAAAGGAGACATCGAGGGCTTGCTGCAGCACAACAGACTATGCAGTTGGTGGAAGTCAGGTTGAACCCACCGTCCAGCCCTGCTCCCCGCTCCTGTCTGCTCTGCTGCTCCGGGCTCGCTGCGGTCATAGTCCTGGAATCACAAAGGTTGGACAAGACCTCCAGGATCATCAAGTCCAACTGTCAACCCCACCCACCAATCCCCGTCCCCCAGCCCCACACGGACACGGTTCCTGACCCCCTCCAGGGATGGTGACCCCCCCGCTTCCCTAGGCAGCCTGTTCCAACCCCTCATCACTCTTTCGGGAGGAAATTTTTTCTAATCTCCAGCCTGAACCTCCCCTGGCGCAACTTGAGTCCGTTGCCTCTTGTCCCATCCCTTGTCCCTTCAGAGCAGAGCCCAGCACCCCTCCCTGCACCCTCCTTCCAGCAGCTGTAGAGAGCAATGGGCTCTCCCCTCAGCCTCCTCTTCTCCAGCCCGAACAACCCCAGAAGAAATCCTGCCTTGGTGAAAATCGGTCCAAACAGCCCCAAAGTGTGCAACAGCCAGGCTCTGGGAGGAATCCCCGGGCACGACCACCGGGCTCTGGTCTGACACACCGCAGAGCCGCGATCTGACTCACAGCAGTGTGACTCAGGAGCTACCACCAAAGCCTCCACAGAAGCAAATCAAGGACAAGATATTTCTGTACAGAATATTTCTGTAAAATCAGCTCGGTTGCAGGTTAACAAGTTCAATAAAAGCCTGCACTGGTCTGGAACAAGCATTACAAATATCCGGGCAGTGTGCAAACGCAGGTGAATCGCCCAGACCTCGATCGGGATATAAAAGGAGTTACAGAAATCAGAGAAACACTGAAACATCTGGCTGCAAGCTCTGCAGGACAGCTCCAGCAAGCAGCAAAGAGAAGCAGCCCCACGCCCAGATGCAATCCCGTCCCGGTAAACCTCCACCTCCCCGCCCAGGCGGCTGCAGAGAAGTGGCAAGCTCGGTCCTTTGATGAGAGAGATCAGAACAGCTTTGAGCCTCCAGCAAAGGCGCGGTAACAGCGGATGATAGCCGGGGACTTGAGCCACCCACATAGACACACGCGGCACAACGGGACGCGGTTCAGAGCCAGAGCGTCGCACGCTCAAGGCGCTGCTCTGTGCAATTGCTCACCTGGAGCAGGGAGAGGAGCGGGGAGGAGTGGAGTGGGGAGGAGTGGGGAGGAGTGGGGAGGAGTGGGAAGGAGTGGGGAGGAAGAAGTGGGGAGGAGGGGGGAGGACGGGGGAGGAGGGGGGGGAGGGGGGGTGGGGGG
>VZTO01017780.1:95234-110437 GCA_013400615.1 Syrrhaptes paradoxus
GTGGGGAGGAGTGGGGAGGAAGGAGTGGGGAGGAGTGGGGAGGAGGGGGGAGGAGTGGGGAGGAAGGAGTGGGGAGGAAGGAGTGGGGAGGAGTGGGGAGGAGTGGGGAGGCCGTTCTTGACTCTGTTTTAAGTGGCATCCAGGAGCGAGCTCATAAGGCACCGGGAGCGGAGCTGCTGCGGAACAGCAGCCCCAGCGCCGCTCAATCCCGCGTGGAGCAGGGAAGCCGGCACCAAACGGCAGCGAGCGACACTGAACAGAAGCAAACGCTCCAAATCAGTGTGAGGTTAATTAAGAGAAGCCTCCTAAAGGGGTTCTGAAGAGCAAATGAGGAAAGGTATAAAAACAAACAACAGGGCTGAGCATGGCCAAAAGCCGTCAGGAAAAGACGGGGCCGTCCGACCGACAGAGGTTAAGGGAAGCAATTACGGTCGCTGGGGATATTGCAGAGATGCTAAATGACTCTTCTTCCATCTTCCACACCTTCCCTGGAGATTTCTATGCCTTCGCAGAGCCTCCAGGGAGATACTATCCATGGCTGGGGCAACAGCAAACACAGGTCGGGAAACACGATCGTTTAAAGGGAAATACGTTACCGAGCCCATTAGATGATTTAAAAGGTTTCACTGTCACCCCATCCCCCAACCCCTCATCCATCGGAGAGACCACGAGGGAAAGGCAGGAGCCTCTGCTCTGGTCTTAAAAGTCAGGAGACAGGTGGCAAGACACCAGAGAAGGCCAAATTCAGACTATCAGAGGAGAAATCTTCTCCAGAGGTGTGACGGGAGAGTGGTCAAGCAGCCTGGATTTTTCCGATTGGGGCAGAGGGGAGAAATTCTAATTGGCATTCCTACGGTATTTTGGAAAGGGATTTAGCTAGTCACTCCGACTGGTCCCAGGTGGAAAATCAACACCGGGATGGTTTATTCTTCCTCTGTAGCATCAATATTGGCCGCAGCCAGGACACGGGGCTGGAAGGTTCTCACACACGATCAGGGCTGGCGGCTCTTAGGCTGATGTCAGTGGGAGGTGAGTAAGATCCAGCGGCACAGCTGGAAACAAGAGTCTTGCGCCCACAGCCTGCACGCCCATAGGGTCCTTTACACGGGGCTGAAGGATGCTGTCGGACCAGAGCGGCCGCACGCGGGAGGCTCTGGGGGTCTCCAACAGCCCAGAGAGCCAGGACGCCCAGAGGCCAGCAGTGCTCCGAGTGGGACACCCACCCTGGCAGCCCCGCGTTGTCACCAGCAACAGAGAACCAGAAGGACCAGGGCCAGCAGGGACTCCTGGGGGTCTCTCAGGCAAAGCAGGGCTGAGGAGCACCATCCTTCCCAGGCGCAGCTGAGGGACCTGTGCAGGGGAGCGCTGGCTCCCGGGGGCTCCGGGATGCCTCGGCAGAGGCGGCTGCATGACATCAGGCCCCTTTGTTGCCGTTTGTTAACGTTCGGTCCCAGCGGTGGCAGATGCTCTGGAGCTGAATCACAGGAACTTGTTGTGGCGAGTGTCGCCTCGGCACCTGCTGCCTGCTGAGTGCCTCCTCTTCCTCTGCCTGTCCCTGGCCATCGCCTCTCAGGAGCCACCGGCGTGATGGAGAGCGTGGGTGCTGCACCCACAGAGGCAGGGGACAGCCGCCCCCCGCAGCCGGGCTCTCTGCAGCCTTGCGGGAGGCAGAGAAAGGGTTAAAACAGCGCCTGGAGCTATTAAGGCTCCAGACTGCAGCAGGGAGAAGGGACAGGCTGCGGGGAACAGGCTGGGGACACGGGGGCTCCGGGAAGCAGCAAAGGGCTCCTGCGATCCTCTCCAGGGCAAGTCCCACCACGCAACAGCCGGGGCGGTGACAGGCGGGCGGCGTGTCCCCCCGGCATCCCTCCTCCAGGGAACCCGCACAGCCCCAGGGGCACATCCTCCTCCAGCAAAGACATCCGAGGAGGGGCTGGGAGACCATGAAAGGCCCCAAAAGACTCACTGCAACCCAAGACCCTCCTCTCCGGAGGAAACTGTCCACCCCCCCAACTACTGCCTGCACAATCCCCGTCCACAGCCACCCCGCGAGACCCTCTCCATCTCCCCTGCCCCGTCCCAGCCTCCCTCACGCCTCGGAGAGCAGCCGGGCTTGGATGCACCCTGCTCCCGGGCGAAGACCTTGTGTGAGCTGCTCTCGCATCCCCTGGCCCCACGGGCAGCCCCTCCCCAGTGAACGACCCGGGGAGAGCCTCCCGCAGCCCACGCTGTCCCCAGATCTGCCCCACGGCCGCGGCTCTTGCACCCTGGGGCCAGCCGCAGCTCCTCTAGGGCCGGCTGGACAAGGCTGTAACACAAGCAGCGTCCCCTTTAGGGCCACGTCCGGGCACAGGATGGAAACCGAGGCAGAGCAGCGATCGGATCTGCCCAGCAGCAGGCTGTTCCTCCCACGGCCCCTTCCCACGGAGACGATGACTAACGGAGACATCCCTCTCGCACAGCATTTGTGCAGGAGAGCATCAGGGCGCGGAAAAGCTCAGCACGGAAGCACGTGAGGAGGAGTTTACGCTGACGTGTGAAATGAACGTGCACGGTTGTTTCAGACCTACTGAAGCAGAAGGGGTTAATGTCTCCTCCTGTCCCAGAGAAATGTCAGGGCTGGCAGGAGCCAGCACTGGGGTGTTATCAGCTAACGGGGAGAGCAGCGGATAAAGGAGTTTCCTGGGAGATGCCATCGGATAGCAAGGACCGGACACTGACTTTTAAGGACTGGCAGCCAGCGGCTGGAACAAGCGCAGACCTCACCCCAAACGTGATTTGGCTGCAAGTCTGAGCGAGGACTGGTCGCAAGACTGGGCGGTACGTCGGCTGCTGCCAAGACAGAGGAAGTCCTCAACGCCGAGGACCAGAGACAGGCTGAGCCACCTACTGAGCACAACTCACACCCCAGCACTGCAGCTGCAGCCCCTCCGACCCCCCCCAGCACCGAGACCGTCCTGCGCTGACCAAGCTGCACGCTGCCTGTGCGTCCGTGCTCGCCCGGAGCGAGGGAAAAGGCAGAGCTGGGCCTCCAGTCACAGCTGCGTCGCAAACCAACACACGCCGAGCACGTGGCACCGGGAGAGCGATCCCACCCCAGCAGCAGGAAACCTGCGCCCGCTGTCCCCATCCCACGGCCAGCGCCAGCCACCCCTCGCCCAGCCTGGGGCTGAGCCACAGACCGGGACCCCCCTCGAGTCACTGCGCAGAGGGGCCCGGCCCGCAGGCACCCTGGGGACATGGTGGCCCTGGGGACACCGTAGCCCCGGGGACATGGCAGCCCTGGGTATACAGTGGTCCTGGGGACACCGCAGCCCTGGGGACACCAGCAGCCCTGGGGACACAGAGGCCCCAGGGACACGCTGGTCCAGGGAACACCGCAGCCCTGGGGACACGGTGGTCCGGGTGACACAGTGGTCCTGGGGACACTGCAGCCGTGCGGACACGCTGGTCCGGGGGACACCGCAGCCCTGGGGACACGCTGGTCCGGGGGACACCGCAGCCCGGGGGACACCGCAGCCTTGGGGACCCCGCAACCCTGGGGACACGGTGGTCCTGGGCACACTGCAGCCGTGGGGACACGCTGGTCCGGGGGACACCGCAGCCCTGGGGACACGCTGGTCCCGGGGACACCGCCGCGTGGCCGCGCGTGGGGCAGGGTCGTGGCGCCTCCCTGGGGCCGCGGGACGCGGCGGGCTCCGACGGGGACGGGGACGGGGACAGCTCCGAGCGCCGAGGGAGCTGCCGGCCGGCCGAGCCCCGGGGCCGAGGCTCTGGGAGGAACCCCCGGAGGCCGGGAGCGGGACCTCCCCAGGACCGGCACCGCCCGGAGCGGGACCCTCCTCTGCCCGGGATCAGCACCGGGATCGGGGCGACATCCTGGGAAATCGCGACTCCGCTCGGACCGGGTCCCCGCAGCCCGGGGGTGGGACGGGACCGCGGGGACACCGGGGACCGCGGGGACACCCGGGACCCCCCCCCCCCCGCCGNTCTTCCTCCCGCTCTATTTAATCCCCGCCGCTGCCGCACCGCCGGCTCCGACCGGAGAGCAGCGCCGCGCCCGGTGCCGCCGCCTCCGCGCTGCGGCTCCCCCCGGGCACCCCGCCGGCACCATGCTGCCCCTCGGCCTCTTGCTGCTCCTCGCCTGCTTCGGCGCCGCCCGCGGAAACCTCTCCCGCGACGGTGAGTGGCGGCGCCGGTACCGGGAACGGGCGAACCCCCGCCCCGGGCATCGCGCAGCAGCTCCTCGCGGCGGGGGCTGGCGGGGCGCGTCCCGCCCTCCTGCGCCGGGTGGGAACCGGGAGCGGAACCGAGAGCGGAACCGAGAGCGGGGGGGGAACCGGCGGGAGCGACAGGTGCGGGGGGCGGCGGCGGGCGGGGCCGGGCCGCGCCGTTATGTGGGTCAGGCCCGGCAGGTNACAGCCTTTGTCTCACGGGCTGATGCTCCAGCCGAGCCCCGCGCTCCCGCACCGGGGACCGGCTGGATGCCGGGATGCCACCAGACACCGCGACAGCAGCATCCCAGCGGGGTGGGAGCTGCCGCCCCTCCCCGAGCCCATCGCCCCGCCGATCGGCGGGGCGATGGGCTCGGGGAGGGGCGGCAGCTCCCACCCCGCTGGGATGCTGCTGTCGCGGTGTCTGGTGGCATCCCGGCATCCAGCCGGTCCCCGGTGCGGGAGCGCGGGGCTCGGCTGGAGCATCAGCCCGTGAGACAAAGGCTGTTTACCGGCGGCGCTGCCGGCGGTGTCGTGCCGCAGAGCAAATGGGTTTGGGTGGCAGCACCTTGTTTTCCGTAACCGCTCCCCTGCAGGGTCCTTGCCGGGTGGCCAGCTCTCGCCCCGAGGACCGGTGATTCCTGGCGGAATTACACGGTTGCCATGTCGGGAGTCACCCGTCGTGATAGAATGGCTGCTGTGGGTGTTTGCGTGGGGAGGGGGTGGTGGGGAGATGCAGCAGCTGTCCGGAGCCCCCAGCCTATGCGCTGTGTTTTGGGGGTGTTGCGGAGGCTGGCGGTGGCAGCGGGTCCAGTCACCGTCCCGGTCCCTGCCCACGGCTCAGCAGCAGCAGGGGGGTGGTTCTGGGAGGGGGGATGTGGCCCTGGGATCGAGGGTCACGGTGTGGTGGAGGGAGGGGGGTGCAGAGGTAAGAGGGTCTGCCGGCGCTGGAGCGGGGGGCAAACCTCCCACCCGCCTTCGCTGTGGCCTGTCCCTGTGCTGGAGGAGGTCGCTGCCACCGGCAGAGCCGCTCTGGGGGCTGGCGTGGGCTGGTGGATGCGTTCCCATCCATGAATCCCAGGATTTATTCTGGTTGCAGCCACGATCCTCCCCCAGGAGCCCAGAAGAGTCACTGGGGTGTGGGTGATGCTCCGTCCCACGGCGCAGGGATGTCCTGGCGCTGCTCCGCGCGTGGGTCGGAGCTGGGTGGGAGGGGGCTGAGCAGCCCGGCAGGTGCTCCCGGGAGGAGCGGTGGCCGTCACCTGGAGTTGTGTGTGGTCCTAGGGCGGGATGCAGCCCGGATGATGACACTGCAAGATTTCTTCCAGGGCTGGCCTGCTGCTGTGGCCCAGCCCTGGCCACCAGCCGCCAGGCCCTCTGTTGTCCGACGCAGTGAGACAAATGGACCCCAAAAAAGCTTTGGGAGCAGAGGAGGCGGATGGCTGGAAGATGCTTGAGAAGAAGCTGCCAGCATGTCTTTGTGGTCGGTGCATCACCCTCGTGCCCGTCAGCTGTCAGCGTGGCTCTCCGGCCGGGAAAGCCCCTCCGCAGCCCCCTTCCCGGGCAGGATGGATCCACCGTCTCCTCTCTCGGGGAAGCGCTCCTCCAGGGCTGGGGATTCTGAAGCTCCAAGCGTGGCGGGACCGGGCAGAGCCCCTTGGAGCTGCCCGGGTGCGGGGAGCGCTGGCACTTCCCGCTGGGGCCGTGTGTGTGCACTTGGCTGGTGTTGTGCTGCTGTCGGCAGATTTTGGAGTGTTTGGGTTGGGTGCGTGGTTGTCCTTGCTGCGAGGATTATTCCCCACGCTAGAGTTGTGTAACCCTTTTGTTTGAACAGTGCCCTACTGTTGTCCCACGGGAAGCCGCAACGTGCCAAAACCAGACTTCTCGGGGCTGTTTTTCCCTCTGCTCGGTCGCAGCCTCATCCTGCTGTGGTACTTGCAGGCGCTGAGCATCCCTTGATGTGCGGCACAAGGAGCACCACTGTCCTGCGGCAGCTTCGCTGGCACGGCAGGGAGCCGAGCTCGGGTCTCGCATCCGGTTACTTCCTGCTGTGCCGGAGCTGCTCGGCTCATCGTGTGCGTTTCTCTTGCTGGGAGAAGCCTCGGCGCTGAGGGTTTTGGAGCTGGAGCTGCCCAAGCAGGTGTCGATGCCGCAGCAGGGGGCCCGGGCTGCTCTGTCCCCTCCTGGAGATGCTGGGGCTGGTTGGGTGGCTTGTGCCAACGCCTCCCTGTTGGCTGAGGAGAGCCTGGAGACCATCCTGAGATGCCTGAAGATGAGCTCCCTGCCTGGCGTTGCAGAGCAGCAGGTTCAGGAGAGTGTCCCCATCATCTTTCTGAAGCCAGTGTCTGCTTGGCCAGATGGTGCCGGAGCTTTCTCTGTCCTGGGGAAACATGCTGTGCTTCCAGGCAGCATCCTTCCCGCAAGGATTCACCTGCGCTGCCTGTGTGGGGTGGTCCCAGCGGTGCGCACGCAGGGCTGGGGGAGGTTTGGGCTCCCCTGGGGCTCTGACCCTCTGCCCTGGGACAGGTCCTGGAGCCCTGCTCCCTCGGGAGGGCTCTGGGGAGGGGTCGGTGCTGGTCCTGAGCCAGACCGCGGGTGCTCCGGCAGGGGGATTGGACTGGATGATCTTTTGAGGTCCCTTCCAATCCCTGACATTCTGTGATTCTGTGGCTGCGTGCGGCCGACAGCATCAGCCCGAGACCCTGGGGAGGGAGCCCTGGCGCACAGGAGTGGGGTGGTGGCAGTCCGGTAGTTGTCCGAATCTAACGTAATCCTTTGATTGCTGTTTGCAGCCGTGCTTTTACCCGGCTGCGTCTGCAGCTGCCCTGTTCCCACGTGCCGTTAGCGCTCACCATATGCTACGAGTCCTTTCTGTGCCAGCACAAGCCCTTGGCACTAGAGGAAGCAGTGACACCCCTGACGAGTCGGTGGCATGCAGGCTCGAGGAGGGACTGTGACCTCTCCACGTCGCTCGGTACCCGGCCGGCCTGATTTGGGGTGACTGCGATCGGCTGCCTGGGGGAAGCGAGCTGTCCTTGTGGCGGCTGGAGGACAGCATCCCTCTGGAGCANTCTTGCGGCAGCGATGCAGCTGGGATCCGCGCGGCAGCCGGAGGACAGCATCCCTCTGGAGCAGCCCGGCGGAGGGAGCCGGATGGGGTGTGCCGAAGCCACCGCTCGGCGGTCTGGCACGACGCATTAGGCTCAACGGGCAACGCTGGATTTTAAGACAATACCCGGGATCAAGTGCCGCAGAGCTGCCTGCCGCATACCCAGACGGTGAGGGGATGTGCTGGCACTGCTGCCGTGGGACAGGAATTTTGCCACCGGCCTGATAAGGGCTGAGGTTTTGGCAGGGTCTGTGGTGCTGAGGCCGGGGTGTTTGCTGGGAGCGTGGCAGCGTGGTCGGCTGGCTAGAGAGAAATCCCCGACAGCCTGGCTGCTGCTGCTGAAGCGCGAGTCGCGTGCCTCCCGGGCGCGGGTACCTTTCCTTCTCTGGAAGGAGATGGAGGAAGCGCTCTGCTTGCCCAGGATTCCCTGCTTGGGAGGTCTCCTGCGTGCTAGACGTTGCCTCTTCTCCCTCTGCAAACGTTCTCGCCTCGCCAGGGGTGTTGGAATTGCCGGAGTAACCGGAGGCGTTTACATCTGGGTAGTCACCCTGGTGTTGGCACGGCCAGGCACTTAGCCAGATGGAGGGAGCTGCGGCACAGCCAACATTTTTGTTTGTTTTCGCTAAAGGTTGGCCTTATACCTGGTTTTACCCTAATCCAGGGTGTCGTGTGGCCGTTCAGGTCCTGGCGGGAGAGCGGCAGTGAGGGAGGAGGTGGTGCAGGATGTGAACGTGCCCGAGGTGCCTTTGCCCGTGGCAGTGCCGCTCCTGCGCTGCTGGGCTTGTTCTCCTGGCCCCGTGCGCTCGGAGCCGTGCAGGGCGTGCTCTGCTGCGCGGGGACCCGCGGGGAAGCGCTGGCGTGTGGCCGGTGCCCAGCCTTGTCTCTGTCTGAGCTGCTCTCCAGGCTCCTTCCGCAGCCCGCGCGGTGGCTTGGCCGTGCGGGTCGGCCGACAGATGGGATCACCTCCTCACCGCTCGGCTCTTCCACTCCCCGGGACCGTGGAGGTGATGCCAGCGCTGTAACACCCACGTAGTCAGATGTAGCTGATGCTCCTCCTCTGAATTACTGGGTCAGCTCAGCTTGAACCATCTGCTCTAGTTCTCTCCCCTCTGCTCTTGGCCGGGCACCCGCTGCCATGAAGCGATGCAGCAGCAGAGCCTTCATCACCGGTTACCTCCCGCTGCCCTGGCTCCACTGTCCGCTGCGGGGGACGAGGCTCCATCCCACTGCAGAGGAGCCCCTGCGGTCCCCAGGGCTGTCACAGCCCACGCGGGCAGGGCTGTGTGGCCGCTGTGGCCCGGGGGGAAGGCGAGGAGCCGGGCGCGGTGATGCCGTGCGCTGTGTTTGTGCAGCCCTGGTGCCAGAAGCACTAACCCCGATGAGGCCACCGAAAAAATGAGCAGTGACAGCGGAGGGAGGTGGAGGAGCCGGGATGCAGGAGGAGGGCTGGGCAGGAAGGTGTTCAACCGTTCCAGTCACCCCGGCGTCACGTCTGCCTCCGCTGGAGCGCGGGCGGAGGGCAGGGGACTGGCGTGCCCACGGGCAGGCGTTGGACGCTGCAGCTCCTGCCGCTTGGGGATTGCAGAGGCTCCCCGGTGTCACGGGGACGTGCTGGAGGGCAGCGATGCTTGTTGTGGAGCCAGACAGCGGCATCTTTCCGGGTGATCCCGGAGTTTGGCGGTGGAGCAGCAAATCTGCCGCAGGGTCCTGCTCGGGGGGACCTGCTGCTTCCTCGGGTGATGCTCTGGGCAGGGCTCCGTCTGCCGATGCTCTTCCGATGCCGAGCCGTGCGCTGTGTGGATGCTGCAGGAGCTGGGTCACTTCCCCAGCCTGGGGACCAGCGCAGGGCTGACTGTGCCAGGGACGGGGCTCGCTGGACCCTGTTGCCCCGTGCGCGCTGGGAGCTGTTTTCTAGGGGCTGGATGTGTTTGGTGGTACCTGTGCCCAGGGCAGCAACTCCTCGTGCTCCTTCCTGCTGCCGCCAGGCTTGTGCTCTGCTCCCCTCCCGGTCTGACGGTGGAAGCCACGGGGAGATGGACCCGGCAACGCGGCGTGCCGCTGACGGTGCTCCTGCCTCGGCTGCGTGCGGCAGGGCTCTGCTCCCCGCTTGTCTTTAAACTCCTTCGAGCAGACGAATGGGTCAGTGCCGTGACTCTTTCCTGGGGGGCTCTGGTTTGCCCCTCCACATCCCACCAGCTGTGGTTCCTGGGGTTTTGTCGTCTCCCTGTGATGCTGGGGACTCCGTCTCCATCCACGCATCAACAGAGATGGCCTTTGGCCACAGCCGAGGCTGGGAGCACTCGGTCCTCGCCGAGCATCCACAGGGATGTGGGAACCCTGGGCACAGCAGAGCATCCGCCGCAGCTGGGAGCACTCGGTCCTCACCGGGCATCCACGGGGATGCGGGACCCCTGGCACAGCTGGGCACAGCAGAGCATCCGCGGAGATGTGGGAACCCCTGCCACAGCTGGACACAGCAGAGCATCTGCCGCAGCTGAGGCTGGAAGCACTCGGTCCTCGCTGGGCATCCGCGGGGATGTGGGAACCCTGCCACAGCTGGGCACAGCAGAGCATCCGCCGAGGCTGGGAACACTCGGTCCTCGCTGGGCACCCGCAGGGATGCAGGACCCCCGGCCACAGCTGGGCACAGGAGAGCATCCGCCGCAGCTGGGAGCACTCGGTCCTCACCGGGCATCTGCAGGGATGCGGGACCCCCGGCCACAGCTGGGCACAGGAGAGCATCCGCCGCAGCTGGGAGCACTCGGCCCTCACCAGGCATCAGTGGGGATGTGGGAACCCTGCCACAGCTGGGCACAGCAGAGCATCCGCCGCAGCTGGGAGCACTCGGCCCTCACCAGGCATCAGTGGGGATGTGGGAACCCCTGGCACAGCTGGGCACAGCAGAGCATCCACTGCTGGGAAGAGCAGCAGGACCGAACCTGGATTATCTCTGAAATTCCTCTTCCCTCCTGTCTTTCTGGGAAGGCAGGAGGAGGCAGCAGCAGCGTGTGGTGCCCGTGGGCAGGCGTGCTGTCCCCCAGGAGGGAAGCGGAGCTGCCAGGCTTTCCGCGTTTATTATTTCTGTTATAAATCTCTTACACAACCTCGTGTGTTTTAATCGTCGGACGGTTGGGAGTGACAGCGTCTCACGGCAGCTTGGGCAGAGCTCTGCAAAGCACCGGAGCCGTGTACCAGGGCGGCCCAAGCGAGCGGTTGAGACACCTCGCTGGGCAGGCGGGAGAGCCTTAAACCAGAACTGTCAAAGCAAAGAGCTCGTTCCCTTGGCAACAGTCGTGTTAGAGATTGGCCTTAGGGTGGGAGCTAAAAAACACGCTCAAAAAAGTATCTCAGCTGTTTGCTGTCAAACTGGAGGAGGGCCCCGGGAGAGGGGTCAGCAGCCCGGCTCTGCCGCTGCCTCATGCCGGAGGCTGGGAGGGTCCGGGGGGGGCTCGCGGCTGCTTCCCAGGGGGATTCGTCCCCTTTTGGAGGGTCCCAGGAAAACTCTGAGGCTGGGGATGGCTGTCAGGGTGCTTGGATGATTTGTGGTGGCCCCAAACAGGGATTTTTTTTTCCCCTCCCTCACCTCTGTCCTGCCTTCTCCAAGGGGCTGCGGGTGCTCAGCGGGCTGGCGTGCGCCCGAGCCGGGGTCTGGGCTCCCCTCTGGGCTTTGGCCGGTGACGTGCGGGTCGGGGTGGCAGCGGATGGGCTCAGCGGGGGATTGCCGGGTGCCACGGGAGGAGGCGGTCACGGTGCCGGGCGCTGGGGGTCCCTGATGGTGCCGCTGCCTTTTGCTGGGCTGATCGGCCACCAGACCCGTGCGAACGCGAGGGAGCGGAGCCGCCGGCGGTGGCTGTGCTTGTACAGCTGCCAGAGCTGCTGCCACCATCAGAGGGGCTCCCCTGTCCCCCAAACAGCCTGTTCCCGTCCTGCTGCTCTGCAGGGGCTTGTCTGGCCCTGGGGCAGCTGGAAGAGCGGCCGCTGCCTGGGGTTGTGCTTTGATGGGGTGGGAAGCGGAGTCCTGCAGGTCCCGGAGGAGAGGCTGCTTCCCAGCTCCCTGCGCGGCGGCGAGGACGGGGACGCGGCGGCGAGGACGGTGGCACACAGGAGGGGCTCCGCCAGCTCGCTCCCAAAGCAGCCACCAGCTCTGGAGGAGGAGGAGGANAAACGCGAGGGAGCAGAGCCGCTGGCGGTGGCTGTGCTTGTACGGCTGCCAGAGCTGCAGGCAGGAGCTGCTGCCACCATCAGAGGGGTTCCCCTGTCCCCCAAACAGCCTGTTCCCGTCCTGCTGCTCTGCAGGGGCTTGTCTGGCCCTGGGGCAGCTGGAAGAGCGGCCGCTGCCTGGGGTTGTGCTTTGATGGGGTGGGAAGCGGAGTCCTGCAGGTCCCGGAGGAGAGGCTGCTTCCCAGCTCCCTGCGCGGCGGCGAGGACGGGGACGCGGCGGTGGGGACGGTGGCACGCAGGAGGGGCTCCGCCAGCTCACTCCCAAAGCAGCCACCAGCTCTGGAGGAGGAGGAGGAGGAGGAGGAGGGCATCCTGCGATCCGAGAGCCTCCCCAGCACTTGCAGCCAGCCTGTCTTCAGCCGCTCCTCTTCCTCCGCTGCTGGTGGATTGCTAATTGCTGGCGGTGGCTGGGTTGCTGAGCCCTGGTCAGGGGTCGGGGCAGCTGCCCGCTCTCGCCGTGCCCGCAGGCAGGGTTTGTCGGGGGGGTGACCGCGTCCCCGCAGCCTGGGAGCGGGATGCAGCTCTGCAATCGGGGCCGAGGGGTGGTGCCCCTTGGACCAGGACCCGGTGCTGCTGCGGAGCATCGCTGGGGTCCTGGAGGCTGCGACCAAAGTCCCAAGTTGGGGTCTGGGGAGAACATCAGCCACGCCCCGGGGCTCAGAGCAGGCTGGGAGCAGGAGCTGGATCCTCTTGCTTTGCCCCTTGCCAGAGGATGCTCATGCACACGTCTGCTTGCAGAGAAATAACCCAGAATCTGGTGGTTAGGGTGGGCAGTCGGGATTTTCCTGCAGACCACACGTGAGGGTGTGAAGCCCCTGCGCTTGGGTGACCGCTTTGCTTGTGAGGGACGAGCTTCCATCACGTCTGGAGCTTGGAGAGCGGGTCCCCCTGCCTCTGCCCCCGTTAGCCTCTGGTCCCGCACCCCCCG
Organism: Syrrhaptes paradoxus; assembly: GCA_013400615.1. Classification (NCBI taxonomy): domain Eukaryota; kingdom Metazoa; phylum Chordata; class Aves; order Pterocliformes; family Pteroclidae; genus Syrrhaptes; species Syrrhaptes paradoxus. The sequence continues at coordinate 107,707 of VZTO01017780.1, forward strand.
TCGCAAGCCCCCGAAGCAGAGGGCTGGGCTGCTGCAGCGTGGCGTGTCTCCGCAGCTGCCAGGGTTCTGGCGGAGCGGACTCTCAGGGGTTGTTTGGTTTCCACTTCTGGTAGCGTGTGCGTTAATGTGACCGTCCCTTGTCACCCTGAGATCAGCTCCCTTGCGTTGTGGGAAGGGGGGGCAGAGGGGGTGGCTGCTGCGGGCTGGAGGTAGGAGGGTGGGAGCTGCAGAGGGGCTGGAGGGAGGTTTTGGCACCAGGGGATCCTTGATGGGTCCCGTGGATGGATCCATCCATGCGAGGGTGAGGAGAACCTGGGAAACTCCCTGCGGCACGCGGATGCACAACCCCTGTGGCTTTGCTGGGTCAGGGAGAAACAACGGCCCAGGGGAGCAGCGCTCGGGGATGTCCCCGCTTCTCATCGTCTCCTAGATCAGCCCGGCTTCTCGCATCCCTCCCACCACCGCTTTTCGTCTGAGCCGGCTCCAGCCTGGCCCTTCACCTCCCGCTGCCCCCGTCCTCCTCAGCCCGGCTCCCGCGTCCTGCCTCTGGGTGACGGCACTCGGCGAAGCCTCGCAGCCAGCAGAGACGTCCCAGCGCCGCGGGACTGGGCGAGGAGCTGGTCCTGGAGGGCTGCTGCCCTGCGGCTCCCGGAGGGATGCATCCCCAGGGCTGGAGCGAGCTGGCCGGGCTTTGGGAAGCAGGGTGGCAGCGAGCAGATGCACTGAACCAGGAGCAGGTTTCCTCCTTCAGCAAAATCTGGAGCGAGTCAGCTGCTGGAGGCTGGGCTCTGGGTAGCCCAGACTGTGGATTCACACCCAGCTCAGATCAGCTCGCGGGCAAACTTGCGCAGCAGATGTCTGAGCCCGCTCGGCCGCGTTTGCCATCGACCCAGTTCAAAAGCGACGCCTCGGCCGGGCTGCACCGGCGCGTGCGGGAAGGATGCCGGCGGCTGGAAATGGAGCTTTGCAGTTCATGGCTGCGGCGTGAATTATTAAAATACAGTCCTCGGAGAGGAGATAACCCACCTTGGAAAATGTCTGTGTCAACAGAGATAAATTGGATCTTTATGATGACAAAACTAGACTAAATGGAAAAGAATGAGGAAAATGAGAAGTGGTTTTGGGACCGCAGCTGCAGGCTGGAGGCATTTGAGGATTCCAGCAGCGGGTGTTTTCCTCCGGGGCTGCCGCTGCCCCCCCAGAAACACAGCTCAGAGGGGTGCGGGGTGGAGGGTCCTGGGGGTTCTGGCTCCGCCGCGGTTGCAGCTCCAGTGCCTCCAGCCTTTGGCAGGTTGGGGTGGGCAGCAGGAGATCCTCCAGGTGCCGGGAGGCTGCTGGGCTGCAGCGGTCGCTGGGGGATGCTGCAGGTGAACCGGCTCCGGGGCTGCTCCCTGGGGGATGCTGCCGGTGAACCGGCTCCAGGGCTGGTTCCTGGGGGATGCTGCAGGTGAACTGGCTCCGGGGCTGCTTCCTGGGGGATGCTCCAGGTGAACCGGCTCCGGGGCTGCTCCCTGGGGGATGCTGCCGGTGAACCGGCTCCAGGGCTGGTTCCTGGGGGATGCTGCAGGTGAACTGGCTCCGGGGCTGCTTCCTGGGGGATGCTCCAGGTGAACCGGCTCCGGGGCTGCTCCCTGGGGGATGCTGCCGGTGAACCGGCTCCAGGGCTGGTTCCTGGGGGATGCTGCAGGTGAACTGGCTCCGGGGCTGCTTCCTGGGGGATGCTCCAGGTGAACCGGCTCCGGGGCTGCTCCCTGGGGGATGCTGCCGGTGAACCGGCTCCAGGGCTGGTTCCTGGGGGATGCTGCAGGTGAACTGGCTCCGGGGCTGCTTCCTGGGGGATGCTCCAGGTGAACCGGCTCCGGGGCTGCTCCCTGGGGGATGCTGCCGGTGAACCGGCTCCAGGGCTGGTTCCTGGGGGATGCTGCAGGTGAACTGGCTCCGGGGCTGCTTCCTGGGGGATGCTCCAGGTGAACCGGCTCCGGGGCTGCTTCCCGCGGGATGCTCCAGGTGAACCAGTTCCAGGATGGCAGAAGGCATGGTGCGGGGTTTGTTGGAGAAGCCCGGGTGGTGCTGCAGAGGATCCGCGCGTGCGGGAGCATCCCGGGGCTGGAAGAGGGGACGTGGGTGCCGGCAGGTCCTGCGGCTGGGCTCGGGCAGCCGTGCGCATCGTTTCTCCCGTCACAAACACGAATCCAGCCCCCCTGCAAAAGCGCCCAGGTTTAATTAATGAAATATTGATTTTTCTAGAGTGCGGCTCTTCTCTAATTTCAGTGTGCTGACTGGGATCTGGAACAAACAGGGGCAGCAGGTTTTGGCCAAAATCTGGGGGTCTGGCACAGCCTCGGCTGTGGTGCTCATGGGGTGCCCGAGGTTGCTCTGCCCGTCCCCGGGTCTGAGCCCAGCGGCAGCGTCCGTGCCTGCGGCGGGTCTGGTCTCCTCCGGAGGGTCCCTGGGAGGGGGATGCAGCTCTTCTGCCCGCCGGGAGCCCTGGGTCCGAACGCCGTGAGCTGCTCCCGCCTCCTCCCCGCAGAGCGACGCGGGCGTCCCTGGGGCTCTGTCCTCGCCGCCTTTGTCCCGGTGCCAGAGCAGAAGCCGTCGCCCGGCGTGCCCTGGGGCTGAGCCCTGCCAGCAGCTGGGGCTCCGGCTGCGCACCCCTCGCACCGTGGCGGGGGGTCCCTGGGGGCTGCGTTGGCCGCGGCGCGGTGGCTGAGGGAGGGCGAGGGGCCGGTGC
>VZTO01017781.1:1440-12263 GCA_013400615.1 Syrrhaptes paradoxus
GTCTAATAAAACTGAAAGTCAGCCACACGACACTTTCTACCTATGTTCCTTTGTAAGAAATTTTTTTCGTTTGGTTTTTTATTGCCATCTTCATCTGGACACATTTCATATTCACCATGCACTGTCTTCAGTTGCCTGACTCTATTCCTTTTCTCCATCTTGTGCATCACTCTCAGATAGAGCTTAAGCAAAACCTCAATAACACGAAACGAATGGGCTATAAAGTCCCACTTTATAGCAGTCCACTGCTATAAAGTCATCTTGTGGCACATTATTAAAGCAATAGGTGGCTATTTCCAGCCTTCTCAGCGCTGGCACATGGGGAAGGAAGCAGACTCCATTATATGGTTCAACTTTCTTTTAACAACCACAAGATCTTTCACACAGAATATAACATTTCAGAAGAAATGAAGAAGAAAGTGGGAGTTGAAAGATGATCTTATACATATGTCTTATTCTGAGAGGAGCAGAATATATCTTGCAAACAGACAGTTTTCTTTAGTCCTCTTTGGTTGCATCAATGCTCCTCCCTGGGTGAACCTCAGATTTGGCCCTCTGGTCATCCAGGTGGACACCCATTTTCAAGACAGAAAAAAAAAAAATCCCATCTGAGTTGTAAAAAACAACTGAGTTATTGAAAAATAACCCCANTCTCCCTGGGTGAACCTTGGATTTGGTCCCCTGGTCATCCAGGTGGACACCCGTTTATAACACAGAAAAAAAAAAAAAANGGCAATATGATGGAGCTTGTGCATCCAAGAGGTCTTGAGAAAACAGATGGATCCAGAGCATAAGGAACAGCTCATGCATGGTGACATTGGGCCAGGGTAGGATTGGCTGGTGATGGACATGAACAGGGTCCCTGGGCCCTGTGGGAGGGGACGTGGAGAAGGTGGAGGTGCAGCTTCGGTGTTCCAGTCTAGGTGGACAAGGAGCTCTCTCTGCAGCCCACACTAACAGAGGGTCTGACAACCAGCCTGATGGAGGATGACATTCATAAACCTGGTTGAACCCCATGTCCTTTGACTGCTGGAGGAAAGGATCTCTTGGGTGGGCAGGAAGAAAAACCTGCCATCCTGGAGGCACGGTCACTGGCAGAGTCAGGGTATATTCATACCATTACACCTAGCTCAGCATTTACATGCTAACCCTGCTGTGTTTCAGCATCAAAATGCTGAGTTTAATCCCCAAACCTGCCCCCCCTCCGAGGCAGCCACATCCCAGGCTATTTCAGATACACGCGCTGTACATTTTCCTGCTCCCCTCGCCAAGCACGTGGACCTTGGACAGCAGCAGCAGGACTCGTCTGCTGCTGCACAGCTTGCCAAAGAGCTGCTCTAGAGATTAAAAAAAAAAAAGCAAAAGCTTTATAGGCTGCAATGTGTGATGTGTGTGTGCCGTGCTAGTGAATAGCTGGAATCTTGCAATATTTGCTCCAGCCCATGCAAAAGAGGAAAATTAACTCTTTCTGGGTGATGGGAAAGGCTGTACAAAAACTGCACTATTTGGATGCATTTTTTCAGCCTCTCTGCCACCCTTAGCTTCACATCTCTGACCCTTCAAACACAGTCAGTGGTCTGTTAACACAGCAACTAGGAAAAGAGGGAGGAAGTTTGGGTTGGAAGGGACCTTCAAGGTCATCCAGTGCCACCCCCCCTGCCATGGGCAGGGACACCTCCTACTAGCCCAGGTTGCCCAAAGCCTCATCCAGCCTGGCCTTGAACAGCTCCTAACAAACCATGTTCTCTCCATGCTCCACATTGCTACAGCATTGTCCAAAAAAAAAATCTGAACTACATACAGAAATTGATGCAGCTTAAAGGAAATGGTTCTGGTTGACTCTCTAGCTCCTTGGAGACATTAATCAGAGTTTAGTGCTGTCACTTCCTAGGACTCACTTCTCTGTTATATCTTCAAAAGATGCCAAAATGCCAACAGTCTTTAGCAAGAAAAAATCCACTGTGAGAACAGACTGATGTGTTCAATGGTGCCTGCAGATAATGTTGTTCCTGGGGTGCAGCCCAAATATCCAGCACCCCGGGGACCACCGGCAGCTCATTCAGCCCTCCTGCCCCACCTGTGCATGGCTTCCATGGCCCTGCCAGCACAAAAGTCCAAGGGGAAATAAAATAAAACAGCACTTTGGATCAGATTTGGGGCTGTCTCAGCTCTCAGAGCCCAGCCAGGACATAATGTCCTCCTGCTGTGGCGGAAGATTGGTAGGGAAGGGTGTGGAGACCCTCTGAGACTTCAAGGCTGCCCAAACTTGGCCTCATAAAGCCAGAGCTCTAGCACCTGCACAACTGCAGGTATTTATGTACAAATAAATACATCTTTATTTAAATTAAGAGCAATTACCATGAGGTTTAGGATTGCAGGATCAAACCAAGGGAAGTAGAATCACAGAACAGTTTGGGTTGGAAGGGACCTTCAAGCCCATCCAGTGCCACCCCCTGCCATGGGCAGGGACACCTCCCACTAGCCCAGGTTGCCCAAAGCCTCATCCAGCCTGGCCTTGAACCCCTCCAGGGATGGGGCATCCACAGCTTCTCTGGGCACCCTGAGCCACCACCTCGCCACCCTCACAGGATAAAACTTCCTCCTACTACCCAATCTAAATCTACCCCCTAGCAGCCACAAGGTAGAGTGTTAGAGCAATGTCTGTCTCTGTAAGAGGCTGTTCATGGTGCTCTGGGAGAAAAGTGTCTCTGTTACGGTCACCAAGGAGGCAACTGGCCCCAGTAGGTACAGACTGTGTTGGCCACCACCCATGTACGTGTCCGGATGCCAAAATAACCAGTTACTGACATATCCCATTGGGAGACAAATTTCCTGCAGTTTATCTCATGTTCTTCCTCAGTTCTTCATCCTTTTCCACTGGCAATTAAATGAAAATTGACGAGAAGCATCTAATGATGAAGAATCCTTATTTTTACAACAAGAACACTAAAAAACATTAAAGAGTGCTGGAAAGAAAAAGCATTTCTTTCTCTTGGGCACCAAATACAATTCCAAAACCTGGTCCTAACCAAATAATCCCTGGCACTATCTGATTTTAGCCCAAAGACCCTCTATAAATTAATTCAGATTTTCACTAGTTTACAATGTAAGGTTTTTTTTCCTAAAAAGCAACACCCTATAATACCTTTTTCAGAAAGATTCTAGGTTTGCATCTGTGGTTGGAAAAAATGCTAGCAGGAGTAACAGAGATGTAACAGAGAAAGCAAAAATATTGCTGTGAAAAAATGCTGCAAGAACCAAAAAAATCAAGCAAATAACAATGCAGGATGTCTGTTGTTTTTTCGAAATCTGTGTGCTGCAGCACCTTTTCACCTTCGTTTTTTTTATATAGCACATATATTTCGTGAAACTCGCCAATACATTTCTTCAAAAAGCTTCAAGGGAAGACATATCAACAAAGATGAACTACTAGTAATACTACTGAGCCCAGAGAAGAATAAAGCAGTACAACCATCAGATGCAGAGTAAAATCAATATGTCAACACGATTCCATTATTAGGTTGGAATTCCATCACCAAGTCTCCTAAATCACCAAACAGAGCTGCAACAGGAAGGGAACTGTGCCTTTCCCTACTCTAATAATATCTTGCAATACATGATGACAAAAAAAAAAAAAAAAAAGGCTAGCAGCTCTTGGGCATGGCCACTGCCATACGTGGGTTGCTACCCATAACAGCCTGTGCTCTGATGGATAATTTTACAAGACAATATTTAGGGCATGTCAAGCCTGGGGGGATATTCTTCTGGCAACCTCCCCGTGTAAGAATTGGCACGCACACGTTGTGGGTCTGAGTTAGCTTCTCTCAGACCATGACTTGCCCAGATATCCGCCACAACCTGCTCTTCAACTCACGGCTCCTGCGGCTGAGTTCGCTCCCATATCGCAGAATTTAGGTCCTCGATTCAGGGAATCAAAATGGGCTTTGTTAGCGTAGCAGTAATAATTCAGGGGAGTAAAAAGGAGCTAACGGGCATGAGCTGTGGTTCTTTGCAGAGGCTGTATTCCCTTTCTTCTTCTGGGTCACAGCACAGCATGATGGAGCCATCTCTTCCTACAGCCTGTTCCCAGGAGAGCATTTGAGGATCTAAACATCACAGGGGGTGGTGTCTAGAAATAAAGGGCTAGATGCTTCCTTGGATTTATTTCAGTAAATACTTCAAAAGAACACAAACCTGACTGGCTAGAAAACTAGTTTATTTTACCTTTCACAGCCCCTACCAGCGATGGATTCACAAATCCCTGCACTATCAAGACATGCAATTTATTTTCACTAGCTTCTCTGGTATCCAGAGTCATCAAAACAATTCTCTTCATTAAGGTTCAATTTAAAATTGTCACCTACCATGGGGGTGTTCAAGAAACGTCTGGATGTTGTGTTGAGGGATATGATTTAGTTGGGAAGTATTGGATATGGTTGGACTGGATGATCTTCTAGGTCTTTTCCAACCTTATAATTCTGTGATTCTGTGAAAATTCTCCATTTAAAAGAATTCAATTCAGTTTAGAATTCTCCATTTTCCACAGAAATAGTTGGAAATAACAAATTTTGGATCCCCGCTTATGCTTGAGGTAGTCACACGATGCTCCCCTTTCCATTGCTGGGAGAAAAAAAACTGTTGGGAAGTTATTTTCTTGACCAAATGTAGATGTCTGCTGTGGATGAAATTAATGTCACCCTAAACTGACTGTTCCTTTCCAGGCACTATAAAGAGAGCCCACAGGGACTTGGTCAGAGCAGATGTCTACGCTAGAGGCATCTGCATGGGAATGGATGAATTGGATCACATTTGTTGCCCAGAGAAGTTCTGGATGCCCCATCCCTGGAGGGGTTCAAGGCCAGGCTGGATGAGGCTTTGGGCAACCTGGGCTAGTGGGAGGTGTCCCTGCCCATGGCAGGGGTGGGACTGGATGAGCTTGAAGGTCCCTTCCCACCCAAACCATTCTGTGACTCTATAATTGTGCATAACTCTGCCACAGTTAGAGCTGTAGCCACGTCTTGGAAAGCTGGGTCAAAACACTTGGCGTAATTGGCTGGTGATGACTCAGAAATCCCACATGTACAAGGATTGCCATGGTCTGGGCCAGTGATGCCATTAAAATCAGACCACAAAATGAGTTAGAAATCTTGCAATTTCTAGCACAGAAAAGTAGAGAGAAATAAGACGGGTCCTTGACTCAAGGGGAAAATTGTGAGTACTCCAGTGCTTGCTGGAAACTCTCAAAGGGTTGGACCTGTGCTGGAGCTGATGTACGGGATTATAGTGCCTACAGCTGGGTCTCCTGTGGGTGCACCTTCACCTGCACTGGGAGATACCCAAGGAGAGTCTTGTCCCAACACACGGGCTTTCCCCTCCCTTCTGCCCAGCTCAATATCTGGGGCTGAAGTGTCCCTTTAGAGCAGCCTGGTGGTTTAATTTGAATGTGACGGATGTGCAGATGCTTAGCTGGCCACGTGAAAGTACCCAGAGGGACCGCGGGATGTCAGCTTTCCCATCGACAAGGCACTGACCCAAAAGACATGGCTCTCTGTTTTTTAATCTCATTGCTTGCAAATTTAGCTTAGTCAGCCTCCCTAACCTGACAAATCAGGGTCAAAGCTGACCCAGGAGGGTCTGATCAGATTCAAACAAGGTCATCCTAAATCAGGGGTGAACTTTACACATTTTAAATCCGTGATTAAAAATGCATAGATACAACATTTTGCATGCCACAAGGACTAAGCCGGTGACACTTCAAAAATATCACAGCTTTTAGAAAACCAAGAAGACATTATTTGGGATTTAACAAAACAAAAAAATCTGACTGACACAATGCCACCAGCCGATGGGAAGTTCAGTCCTCTCCCCACCTCCCAATGTCCTATAAAATAAGTGACAGAAAAGAAGAGATCATAGAGAAAAGCCTCTCGGCTGTCAAAACATCCATCAGCAAAATGAAAATGAATGTGGACATCTTATGCTTTGCACTTCTGTTCTTACTGCCAAAACCAAGACAGAAATGTTCCAGTTTAGGATCTGGACAATGAATCAAACAGCCAGCCTTGGAAAATGTCCTCTTAGTACCAAGAAAACTTACCTTGATACCTACAGAGAGGAGACCCACCTACATTTCTCCAAAGTTTTTATCAAGGCTTTCTTTGCACATGTGCTATTTTTTCCCCCTCTCACAATATCTCACAGCAGGTGGGAACAGGAAAAAATAGTCTGCAGCCTAGTAATTAAATAGGCTTGTTTTTAATATCGCAAATTACAGCTACATGCAACTGTCTCGGGTATATATAATGCTCCAATCACTGTCACAGCTCAGTGCTCTTCCCTCGGCAATGTACTCAGTCTCTCATCCCCCTGCGAGGTGTGAAGTGTTATTATCTTCATCACAGAGGCAGGGGTGGAGGACTGGAGGGACCTCCTGGGTCCTTTCTCGCACATACCGAGGCCAAGCAGAAGGATAAACTCCCCTGAGCTTCCCCCATGTTTTTGCCTTTCAGGAGCTTTTCAGACCCCAACAACTGCAACGCCCAAGATCTCCCCTCTCCATCCCAGCCTGGATCCCTTCACCACAGGGTCTGGGCAGTTTCCAGTTTGGCAGCCAGACCTTTCCATGCAATAGCTCTTTGTTTCTAGCACTTACCTTTTGCTGTCCCTGCTCAGGATATTTATAGAGAGCAATCACATGCTGTCTTAGCTTTCACTGTCTAGGTGGAATAAGCCAAAAATCTTTTTTGTCTCCTAAGAAACTCTTTGTTCCTCTCCTCTTTGGCTATTCCAGTTTGGACCCATTTTCTGGACACAGGTGACCAGACACACATGGACACTAGGATATATACCCTTCCCTAGATCTCAAGCAAGGCACCAGAAGAAAAAGAATAAAGGGGTAGACTTGCATCTATGCTTTCATGTGAGTTTCCAGCCGATGCTCACGAGCAAATCCTGCTTTTCTGGGCTGTTGCTGATGGCTCACTGTGGCAGGGCAAGGCAAGGGGACTCCCCAGGTGGGAAAACTCACGCTACACCTATATTGCCAAAGCCTGTCTTGGAAGACATCTCAAGCCACCCAGCCAAGCAGCACAGAGGGGGTCGTGTCCGCAAGGCTCAAGGCTTACTGCTGCTGGGACATGGTGGCTTTGTCCACCCTACACAACTGTTGACCCCTGTCTTCTCAGAGCCTCATGGAGAGATGCTGTGGCTGTAACAAGCACATGAAAAAGTCCATATGGGAATATATTTTTACTTATAGATTCTTAAATGCACATTTTTTTTTTTGCAATCTTCAAAGGATCCAGAACAATGTGAGGACTGTTCCACAGACAGAGTGATGGTTTAATAGCGTGACCCTGAGAGTCTCCTTGTGTGTCTTGCAGTGTGGCATCAGGCCATACAGACGTGCCTGACCTGCAAGGCTTGCTGGGGCAGCAGTGGGAGCCCAACCTGGTGCGGTGTCACCCATAGTGCCTACAAAGCCTGGCCCCTGGGGCAGAGCATCCCCAGAGCCACGCCTGAGCTGTTTCTTAAAGGGAATCAACCATTTCCCAAAGAAGAAGTAAATAGAAGGATGCACTTTAAAAAAAAAATCATTTCAATACATCCAGGGAAGTGGCAGAGTCACCATCCCTGGAGGTATTTAAAGGACTTGTAGATGTGGTGCTCAGGGACATGGTTTAGTGGTGGACTTGGTAGTGTTAAGGTAAAGGTTGGACTCCACAATTTCAAAGGTTTTTTTCCAACATAAATGTTTGTGATTCTATATGTGGGCAACATGTGTCCAGGGCCCTGGAACAAACTGGAAAGAGAGGTTATCTACCTCTGCACCCAGCAGAGCAGGTGGGACTGGTGCACACACACACCCTCTCCTTGACCTAAGAAACTTGAACTTAAGTCAAGCTATCAAAATTCATTGCATGGCCATTGGTGCTACCTTTCCAGCTGGGCTCTGTGCACACCCACCATGGGAGAGCTCCCCCAAGGAAAGCTTCCAGAGATCCAAAGAAAATCCTCCTTTCTTCCTGCACAAAGCACAGCTGCAGGCTCAGAGACATGCAGGAGATGTGTGTTGGCCATGGGCTCTTTAAGGAGGCGTCTGGTTGGGAGAAAAGTGGATGGGCCCCCCAACTGGATGGGAAGTGGAGAGTAGAGAAGTGCAAAGGTGGGTCAGCCACCACCCCATCCTCTGACCAGCCCTGCTGATGCTCACACCACTACTTCACTGCTGGAAAGCTGCCCCCACCTCCAAAATCTCTCTAGCTCAAATGAAATACCAGCTGGTGGTCATCAATGGGAACCAAGTGTACAAACCAGTTGGCAGGACACCTGGGCTCTCTACCAAGCTCCACCTCTGACTTACAGTGCAAGCCTGGCCAAGTCTTTGGACTCCCTGAGCTCCTGTTTCCTCTCCAACCCCAAGACTGTCTTGTCTCTGTTTCATAAGGTTTAGTGGAGAAGGAATGAAAGACCACATTAGCACCTAGGCTTACATTCACCTCCAGGTAAACCACCTCTGGAGATGTTTCTCCTGACCACACATTCATTACAATCAGATACTGGACTTGCTCTATAGAGCTGTGCTACACCTAGGGCCAAAGGACAGTCCTCATTTGTTAAAAACATATCATGAATGCAGTCAGCACTCTGGGAGTTCAGCCCAGAAGGGAAAAAACACTTTAAAAGCAAATAAAACAAACACATGTTGCATGATGTGACAAGCAGAATAATCCAATTGCTGAGTTTTAAAAACAAAAGAAGAATCCCTTATATGCTTAAAAGACATCCCAAAACTCTGATATTTGCCAGTTTAAATGTCTCTTTGATCAGTTTTTTTGTTTTTGTTGGTTTTATTTTTTTTGTTTGCTGTGCAGCCCACTAGAGTTATTCCATCTCCAGCTCAAATTGCATCTGTGTCTCTACTTGGGTGCAACACAAGTCACCTTGGAAGGAGCACAGCAGACAACCCCACGGGCAACTCTCTGAACAGTAGCTGAGGAACAGCTATTTCACTAAAACACAACTTCAAGTCAATGTGTTCTCTCACTAGGCCAAAAAAATGTTCCTTTCTTGGGATTAAAGCAGCTCTCCTAAATGAGTCTGGCTATGACTGATGCTTTAATTGACTGGCACAATTTCATGCTTTAATAACTCTGGGCTCCTCAGTTTAGCCATGAATAAATTTAACTCTTAAGCCCTTGCGTATAAATCCTCTCGCCTGGAAGTTCCTACTCTCTCTTTAAAATGTAAACTTGGATTAACAGGACTCACCGACACATCAGGAGCTGGATGCAGTAATCTGCAGCATCCCCTGGTCAATACACTCACCAGTTCCTTCCATTCTGGACCACCACAACAAGCCAGTAAAGAGCACCAGCTGAGATGTCTCCAACCCTGACCTAGACACACCCTCATGCATTTTATAGCCCAGCACCACATTGGTATCTGGTCAGCAATTAGTGGGATAATCAACATGTGTTGAGGTTAATGACCAAGAGAAGAGCAGGAAAACATCTCCTTTCTGAGCAGCATCCTCTGTGCCTCCAGTACTTGCCCTAGGGCAAGGATAAGATTTTTCTTGGGGTGCCTCAACCAGCCTCTTTAATTTTGCAGACGCATGGGCTGGCCCCGAGCAGCCGTGAGACCGCAGAAGCTAGTGGCTCTGTGCTCAGCCTCTCTTGAATTTTCTAATCACACGTTGTCCCAGATACTGTTTGCTCATGCTCGTAATTTTTGCAAAAGCTCGGGTGTGATACCTACGGGGAGAGCTTTGGGCTGGCTTATCCCCTGCTGTCTTACGTCTTTTCTGGAGGTATTAACATTGTGGTTCTGGTCTGTGGTCGCAGTGCCCTTGTTTCTTGGTTTAGGGGGTGAAAATGCAGCTCCTGGGCAGACTCCGTGTTTCGGGCTGTATTTTTAGCTTTTCAGTCTTTCCTTTTCTTTTTTTTTTTTTTTTTCCCCATGTATCTAAATCCCCTATAATTTAGCAACCACAGCTGGTTCCTGGCCTGACACCTTTTTTTCAAGAAATGTCCTCCTCCTCCAGCACCTTGAGTTAGGAATATTCAGATGCATTTCAGGTTGGAGAGAAAATAATCTGCAGCTGAAAAATTTGAGTGAGGTTGAGCTGTGAATCCATCAGTCCTCAGAGGCTTTTGGTTTCCCATCCCTGTGTCACCACGTGCAATGGGATCCTCAGGTGCCTGAGGCTGCATTTAAGTGCCAGTGATGTGGAAAACCCATTTCCTCCAAAGATACCTTTGATTACATGAGAACTCCCCCCCCATTTCCAAGATGTTCCCTCCAGATGTCCACTCAGCTCCACCAGACTCCTTTGGGCTGTCCCAAAGACAGCCACATCAGAGTGACTGATCCAGCTTGACTGTTGGTTCTCCTCTGATGAGCTGGAGGAAAACAAAGGCAGAGAGGAGATGAGCAGGTAAAAAAAACATTAATGGGCCACTTCTGCAACACTGAACCTAGTCTATGAAGTTCCCCCTGGGAGGAGATGGTCTCAGATGCCCCCAACATGAACCAAAGTCCTGCCAGAAGCAAAACTCCCTGATCATAGAATTATAAAATAGCAGAATGGTTTGGGTTGGAAGAGACCTTCCAGATCATCCAGTGCCACCCCCTGCCATGGGCAGGGACACCTCTCACTAGCCCAGGTTGCCCAAAGCCTCATCCAGCCTGGCCTTGAACCCCTCCAGGGATGGGGCATCCACAGCTTCTCTGGGCACCCTGGGCCACTGCCTCACCCCCCGCACAGGGAAACATTTCTTCCCAAGATCTCAGCTCCATCTCCCCTCTTGCAGCTTCAAACC
>VZTO01017781.1:12278-34115 GCA_013400615.1 Syrrhaptes paradoxus
GCTCCGACAGGTCAGCATGTCTGCCCGATTAATGGGTCTCGGTGGATCACATTTCCTTGCTCTTCATGTCAGAGCCTTGCAGCCAAAATCTGGACACAACGCTCAGCTTGGTGGTGTTGACTCCCTAACAGAGATCTTCTGCGAGCTTTCTCCTGGGTGTGCATTAAAGCACTGGTGGATGTTGGTAAAACAGATGGTTGGTTCCTGTGGGGGAAAAAACCAAAAATCATGAGTGCTTGCCAATATATGGAATTTTTCATGTTTTTTTTCTCTTTGTGCTGTAGGAAGGGCATCCCTGAAGAAAACTTGAGACCCAGCCTGAGTTGAAGGAAAGCGGCTGTGGTTTTCTCAAGCAGTGTGTCTGCTGCCCATTAAATCGTGCAGAGAAGAAGTGAGACCCCCACCTGCTGGCTATCTATCTGTCTGGCAGGAATTTGGCCCCATTTGACCACGTTCAGTGTGAACCTCCCTGCGTGAGCAAAAGCCTTCTGCTCCTTTCTGGTAAGGATAAGTTTGTCCAAAATGGGGCCCAGGACCACCTTTCCCTCCTTGGAAACCCCATCCTGGGTGGGCTCAGTAGGGAATATCCTGAGTGGACACAGTTGGGTTGCATTGGAGGTTACTGCCCCAGCAATGCATAATGCCAACTAGCCCCAAAACTGGGTCATTTCTCAATATAAACACTCCTGGGGTGAGCAGAAAATATTTTAAAGAGGTTGTGGCAGGGTGTCAGGAGAGGTGGGGCTCCCAAGCATCTTCTTTGAAAGAGTGATCAGGCATCGGAACAGGCTGCCCAGGGAAGTGGTGGAGTCACCATCCCTGGAGGGGTTCAAGAAACGTGTAGATGTGGTGCTTGGGGACATGGGTTAGTGGGTTAGGTGGTGCTGAGTTGATGGTTGGCCTTGATGATCCTTGAGGTCTTTTCCAACCTTAATGATTCTATGATTCTTCCAAGGACTTGCTGAGTTGCTTGTCTCTGCTCCTTGGCTTTCCCCATCTGCAGGACGACATCCAGGTAGACCCAAGTGTAGGCCTTGGATGGCCAAAATAAGAGGCAGGGTGAAACCCATCATCCCTGTGACATCCCTCTGACCCTCCCAGGGGTGTTTCTGGGATGCAGATGGACAGCTCTGGCTCAACCCCCAGGTCATTGCAGGTTGTGGGGGTCTCACTTCATTCCTCCTTCATCCCTCCCCTTCCAACCACACTTGCTTTGCAAAATCAAAGCACTTGGTCAGCATCACACAGCCAGGTCACAGTGGTGTGTGGATGGACAGGAGGCACTGCACCACATGTCTGCTCTTAGGTTAATAGTCATGGTTAATTAGCCAGCTTTCCCATGCAACAGACGAGGACCTGGAGACCCATCACCCTCCTTGTTCTCACTCAGCACCCAATCATTCTGCTGCTTCTCTATGCATCATTCCACCATGGTCCTCAAAGATGGACTTGCTGTATTCCCAGGGGACAGGGACGATGGTCACAGGTCTCTGTTGGTGGCCCCTGCTCTTCTCCTCGTAGCCACAAGCACAGGACCGGTCACCATCCATCACTGGGCAGTTGCAGCTCTGCCTCCTCCTCCACCCACATCCCCAAGGTGGGGGGCTCATCCTGCATCCTGAGCATCTGTGGTAAAGATCTCTGCACCTGAGCCTTTCTTCCAAAGGGAAACATTTCTTCAGCTTCAGTCTGACTACGAGTAACAGAAAGCTTGGCCTTGCTTTGGTCTGTCTCAGTGCTCCCATGGCATTGAGCAAAGATCAGTCAGTGGAGTTGGGAAAATTTAATTTGCTTTGAGGGAAAGCAAATATGGGCTGAATTTCCCCCAGCTGCTCACAGAGGAAAGGCGATCTGGTGCAACCGAACTGCAACTTGGTGAGATGCTTCAGCATGTGCTCAGGGATAAATGGGTTTCTCAAAAGTGCTTGTTTGGAAGGGAAACTGGCAAGAGAAACAGACTCTTTTCTTTGGGAATGGTGGGAGGAAGCTAAAAAAAATAGCAGTGGTGGATAAGTACACCAGCTCTTTTCTACGCCTCATCTGCTGCTTTATTAGTGCTCCTAAATCTGTTTTGCTAAATATAAACATACCCAAATTTCTATAAACTTCATTAAAAGCTTATGTCTCAACTCTGCTGCTCCTGTAACACGCCCAGGAGATGGAGAACTTCAAACTCCTCTCCAGTACAATCAGCAACTGCAAGAGAAACAAAACAACATTTTTAAGGGCATTTTTGGTTTTACCCTGGTTTGTTTCTGCATGTATCTACCTGTGCCTTCAAGGCTTGTGGGTGACTTTTCTTTCCCTTTGGGGTCCTTCCTGCCCAAATTTGAAGCACAACTTCCCATCTCCTAAAAGAACATTGAATGGAAATGGAAATGGAAATGGAAATGGAAATTAAAAGGGAAAAAGAAAAGAAGAGAAAAGAAGAGAAAAGAAGAGAAAAGAAGAGAAAAGAAAAGAAGAGAAGAGAAGAGAAGAGAAGAGAAGAGAAGAGAAAAGAAAAGAAAAGAAAAGAAAAGAAAAGAAAAGAAAAGAAAAGAAAAGAAAAAAAAGGAAATCTGATAAAATACCAAGTATGACGAGCATTGCTCTTCTAAGTCCTTTTATTTTTCTGCTGGTCTTGCTGCTCCTGTCCCCAGTGAGGCTGACCAGAGACACCCATGGCACATGCCAGCAGTGGTGGTCCAGGATGTCACCTCTGAGAGATGCCGTGGGACTCAAGGTTCACATTGGTGAGGAAGAAGAGGACCAGATTTCAGGTTGGTTAGCACTCAACTAAAACCTAAAGGAGGACAGATAGCTGGCAGATCTCACTGGAACCCCAAGTGCTGGTTTCTCTTTGGGGCCTCTTAAGGGTTTCCTGGGATTTGGGGTCATGTCCCACGTGTCTCAGTTTCCTCGGGGAGTTTAACTCTTGAGAGACGAGGTGCCACCTTCAGTCTTCAGCACAGACGGCTCTTTGAGTTCACACCAGCCTTTCATTTCTACCCAGTACCCATCTATCAGACAGACCCCGAAGAGCTGCTTGCCCCCGCACCAGTGCTGGAGAAAACCCAGGGAGGGAGCCCAGCGCAGTGTTTAGATAGGATCAAGTTCACCTTCACAATGTCAAGGAGAGCATCTGGCCAGACAAATTAAAATATATCTTCCACTTACCTCCCTTCCCACTGCTTTGGGAGTGCTCTGGTGGGAAGAAACCTGAGAGAACCTAAATTTTGTGCCAGATCTGCTAAAAAACAGGTGGACGAGATGCTTTTTCATTCAGTAGTGAGCAGCAAGGAAAGAGGTGAGGGCAGGGGATTTGTTCATGTGCTATTCTATCAGCAAAACATTTCCACCCTGTTCTTGCCTTTCCCATGCATCTCAAAGACAACAACAAGGTTTCCTCCTCCAAGGTTAGCCCTACCTGAGCTCATCAGCAATAGCTGTTCCCATCGGACCTTCCCTAGGTATTCCAGCTTCTGCCCACTCTTCTCCCACCTACTTTAAATGCTCGTGACAGCTTGAAGAAGAAGGTGGGCTGCTGTTGCTGCAGCTCCACCATATGTCCTCAGCCACGCTCCTTCCCCAGCTGCCTCTCTGTGTCTGGGCACTCATCCAAGGCAACCCCTTGGTAAGAAAACGCTGATCTGTGCAACCCTGAACCTCCCGGGTAAACCTCAGAGCTTGGCTTCAGGCCAGAAATCCCCTCCCGGACAATGGGAGAGAGACTCTCACACATGCAAATGTTCCTAGAATAACTCTGAGTGACTTGGGATGTGTCCAAGAGCTGCATAGACAGTGAGGAGGGCCCCGACCTCCCCATCTCTGCCTTCACCTCTCACACCATCAGGTGTTCGAATGAGATGGGTTTATTTAATGAGGTGGATTTAATAGATGGGTTTAACGATGGAAATAACTCTTCCTGCGATGCTGAGGCAGGGACAAGGACCAGGATGCAACTCTCCCGTTGGAGAGGGGGTCATACTGCAAGTGTGTGGCCTTTGGGAGAACAAATCCTCCATTAGGACATTAGCACTGTGACCAGTCTGCTTCCTGGAGAGCTGAGATGGGAGAAAACATCAACCCAGCAAACGGTCTCCTCTAGGGACCACGTCAGACCCTGCTGGAGGGAGGACAGGTATGTGGGGAGCTTGGTGCTCCCCAAAGAAATTCCAAGCATGAGACAGTCTGTTATTTACTAAGGATATGGTTTCTTTCTTTCTCTTTCTCTTTTTTTTCTTTCTTCCTTCCTTTCTTCTTTTCTTCATTTCTTTCCTTCCTTCTTTCCTTCTTTCTTTTTCTTTCTTTCTTTCTCAAGGGCTGCATTAATGCTCTTTGGAAAAAAACCCGTCTGCAAAGCATCCTTGCTGTGACTGCTCATGCACCGAGGGTCGTCTGGACACAGCCTTCAGTGATTTGTAATCCCACCGTCAGAAAACTCCCTCTCTAGCATCACGCCCCATGTGATAACAGGAGAAAACAAAACCCATTGCCAGAACTGGCGTCTGCAGCAGAGAGCCCTCCGGATTCAAAGTATTTCCTTTCGCTGGAGTAAATTATGTTTTATGACTATAATTAACTGGGAGGCAGTACACACTGTGCTGGGTTTAAGCTAACTCAATGCTGTCTGCGAAGCACAGTGTGATAAAACAATATTCAAATCAGCTTCTTAACTAAGCTGGCGAGTGACACAATCTGGAAACGGATGCCAAAAGTAAGTGGAGGTTTGCAAATCCCTGGGTGCAGGGAGGGATTTCAAGGACTGGGAGTATTTTCTTTAAAGAGCTGGTTTCCAATCTGCAGTCTGTGGATGGGTCACGGTTTCTGAAACACGGGAGGTGCCCCACAACAAGTTCCCAGAGCCTCATAATGTTATTTTTCTTGGGGAAAAAAAAAAAAGTACCCAAAAACATTGGAGACACCTGATGTTGGA
Source organism: Syrrhaptes paradoxus (assembly GCA_013400615.1). Taxonomy (NCBI): domain Eukaryota; kingdom Metazoa; phylum Chordata; class Aves; order Pterocliformes; family Pteroclidae; genus Syrrhaptes; species Syrrhaptes paradoxus. The sequence continues at coordinate 17,197 of VZTO01017781.1, forward strand.
AGCCACGGCTGCTGGGCAAGACAATTTGATGAAGGCACATGAAATAATGAGCTGTTGTGGTTAAAACGATTGAGTTTTGCTGTCCGCCACTTGCTCTACATGGAAATGTTTTATATGCTGTTAAACATGCCCGTGAGATCCACGCTTGAACGTTACATGTGTGGGGTTTGGCTCTGTGCAACTCTGTCCTGCAGGGTTTTGACACGGTGCAAATCAAAGCCGTGGGCTCACCACCTCGTCCTCCTGCAGCAAACACATAACCAGAGCTCACCCCTCCTTTGGACCAGTCTTTATTATTGATGTGCCTCCAAGCTAGAGGAAAGCAGTTTTTCCTTATTCTATTTAGATTTTCAGAGAAGTTTGGCAGTTTTTAGGCTGTTAGCTTCACCTCTAAATGTTTCACCCAGTTCCCTAAATAAAAGAATCAGAAATTTTCCTTCTTCCAAACCAATGGGTGAATGTTTAAAAAGTTTTGTCAGCAGTCTAAGCATGTGGGAAATCAAGTAAAGATGTGAAAAGGTCTAACATAGGAAATTGTTCATTACCCTCAAAAAGACAGTGGCAAAGAAATTAAGGCTTTTCTTCATTAGTTGGTGTTTAATAAATGAGCAGTCCATGAAAATGACCCGGTCCAAGCAAATAGCCAAACGGCAATAATACTGATACTGGGGTGAGGCAGTGGCCCAGGTTGCCCAGAGAAGCTGTGGATGCCCCATCCCTGGAGGGGTTCAAGGCCAGGCTGGATGAGGCTTTGGGCAACCTGGGCTAGTGGGAGGTGTCCCTGCCCATGGCAGGGGGTTGGATGGGATAATGAACCTGAAGACCACCCAGAGAATGCTTGTGACTGCACCAGCCCTAAAACTCACACACTGTCCCCCTCCTCTCCCTGTATGACATGGCCACGCTCTCCTTTGGTGCTCGTAACAGCTATTAATCACCACTTCTCGGAAAACAATGCAGTTCTGAAGGTGTTTGACTTTTATGGTGTCAGCAGAGACGTTATAACGGCTGTAACTATGCCTTTCCTTTAATAGGATGCCTTTCCTTTAATAGGCTATTTCCTTACTGCTGCATGTTATCATGCTAAACCCTACAGAACTGCAGACCAGCGCTCTTATCGTGTTTTCTTTCTATATGATAAAGAGCAAATTATAAAAAGACTGAAATTGAAATGAAACCTTTAATTTGAGTGAAGTGGAAAAATTTTTCATTGGTCTGATGGAATATTTGCATTTTTGTTCATGGGTAAGTTTGGAAGGTTGATCCTATCCAGAACAAAGCTCCTTGTTGAAATTGTAGATTCCTGCACAGCTGAAGGTGTGAAGGTAATCCTCCCCTTAGTTCTTGATGTGGAGATGAGCATTACCTCCATGCACAGGGGACATTAGGCTGTCTCCTGCCCTGTTGAACTCATTTGGGGGCTGCAAAGGGAGCCTGGGCATGGCAGCTATCAATCCTCATCCCTTTTTCTCCTGCCGTGGAGACTCTGAAGCTTCCTCTGGCCCATTGCTGTCCAGTGAGGGTTCTGGTTTCCTGTAGTCCGGATGGGTATTAGCAGTGGCAGAAGCTGTCTGGATGAAAAGCAAAGAAGAGATATAGCTGGAGGGCAGCTATTACACCCAAAAAGATGAAGAAGGAGGAAAAAAAAAAAAAAAAGAAAAAACCTAATAAAGCACTAGCAAACTTCCTGGGGGAATGGAAAGAAGGGAAATAGACTTTCAAAGAGCAGATGTGACTTGCAAGGCAAGCGCTTGCAAAGATACACTTCTATTTAGCAAATCATTGCAGCCGCTTATGAGATTCCTGTCCTCCGGCTGGTTGTAACCATGCCGTGGCTGGACAAGGGGTCCAGCAGGACGGATTGTGTTGGACATTCCTCCACCTCTTCAGTGCAAAGTCTGACTGCGCTGCTCAAGCCACCTCCTGCAGCAATGCCAACCTACCCCCTAGACCCTTCCCTGGCTCCCAGCAAGTGAAGAGCCAGAGGGAGCTGGTCCTAACTTCTTCCACGGCTTTCCAAGGACATACGTGATGAGTCTGTAGCATCCTGGGCTCTGACCACAGGACCCTCCGCACTGCAGGCAGCACAGCAATGCTGCCTTTGCCTGAGCTTGACATCAATTGTGATATATCACATCCTTCCTGGCCTCCGGGATGCCACCAAGCATTGGTTTCTAAACTCCAGAGCCGTCCAGATGATTAGAGATAATGTACGAGCAATAATGGATCGCTTTGTGTCGCCAATCAGTATTTATTTCCCTCACTTCTTCCCTAAACTGTGAGTTCTTGAAAGTGTTGTCATGACTACTGAAGAGTGAACTTGACTCACTTCGGCAGCCTTTGTTCCTTTCCAAGTGAGCTGATCTAAAATTTGTCAAAGCTCTCTTGTCACCGGCTGCAAAAATACTGCATTTATTTCTCGAGAGGAGCTTCTTTTGCAAGTTTCTCTCGGCTGTATAGAAAGGTCACAGCAACAGTCCGAGCCTGCCGTAATGCAGTGATTTTAATGCCCCTGGGTGTTCTCGGCAAATAACTCTTGAATTGTTCCCTTGTTTCCAGCAATCTGTCTGCCACACATCAAAAGGTCAATCTTCTACGAAGTCTTCTGTAGTCTCTCTGCTCAAATGTGTGACAATATATTCTGATCAATGGTTAAAATCGGCGTCTTTTGATTTTAATGGAACCTCCGCTGGAGAATAAAATCCCTCCAGGAGCACTGAAATACATAGCGTGGTTTTGGCTCAAATTAACGCATGACATAATTCCACTAAAATCAATGAAATTGTACTCTGGGATGCTTCTCGACTGCTGATGTTAATGCCATATGACTGTAGTTTATTGCTACTTATTTCTTACCTTTAATCTGCTTGAATGTGATCTAAGTCCTGGGTCTATCATGAAGAATTCCCAAGGGCTTCACGGGGGCTTGAGCAACTCATGTTAAAACCAATGGACACAAGAGAAGAAAGGAGAGTTACTCCACACCCGGGTGAGCATTTAACTCATCGCTGTGATATCAGTACATGTGGGAAACACGGAGATGCTCTCCTGGGGAGTGTAGACTCAAAACAGATGATGTACAGCGATGGCAGATATTGATTTCTAGAGCTATCAATATTAACAAAATTAAACCACTTTGCTACTAGGGAAGCTACAGCTATTCGATACATAGTCCTTTCACAACTCTTAAAATATCGGATATTAAACTCAAATGCACAGAAAAAAAAAAAGAAAAGGTGTGCAACTATAGAACTGAGGAGGAACAGGGCAAGACAGGGCTCAGAACAGTTTGCAAGACTGAATCGTTCTCTAGCACATCTATGCTCAGATCCCCACTGTCCAAGAAGGTGCATTGTTCCTCCTGCAAAAACGCTCTGGGGAATGTCAGACCTTGAAACAATAGTTTAGATCTCTGCAGAACAGATGAAAGCCCCTTGGCAAATTCTCTTGAATTTAATGAGGATGATAGAAGTTAAATCTCATTCTATAAAAAGAGAAGTTAAAAGAAGAAAGTGGTTTTACTTCTATGTTTTCTTGTAGAGTTTTAGTTGCCTGGATGTATGTCCTGGTTTGGGCTGGGACAGAGTGAAGGTTCTTCCCAGCAGCTGGTGTGAGGCTGTGTTGGGGTTTGTGCTGAGGAGAAGCTGATCACACACTGATGGGCAGAGCTGCTGCCAGGACACTCAAGGACTTTCCAGCTTCTCTGCTGGGCCCGTGTCTGCAGGGGCAGGAGGAGCTGGGAGGGAGCACAGCCCCAGGGACCAGCCCAGGATTCGACCTCAGGTTTAGGACTGAGACCCAAACTGGCCGATGGTCTGTTCCACACCATGCACGGCATGGCCAGGAGAGAGATGAGGAGCTGTCCAGAAATTCTTGTCCCTGTCCCTGGGACATCCCTCTCTTGGGGTCATCGTCACTGTGTATCGCTCATTTGTTTATTTGTATATATTACTACTATTATTCTTATAATTATTATTTTCAGTTTTATTACAGTTTAGTTATTAAATTGTTCTTCTCTCAACCCATGAGTCTCTTTTCCCTTCACCCCTTCCCTGGGAGTGGGGAGGGTGAGCGAGCGGCTGTGTGGCATTTGTTTACCACTAGCTGGGTTCCAAACCACAAGAAGATACATATCATAGTAACCTCCTTCAGTTTATTGTACCCAAAGTTTTGTTTTCCTTCAGACTTCACAGCTTTCAAATGTGTGTTAATATTATTTCCTCTCATCCAGCTATTGACGTCAGTATATTTGCAGATTAAAAAGTTTTCTTCATAGCTTACTTTCTACAGCTGCTTATTCATTTTGTTGTTGTTACTATTTTTCCTCACTAAACATCATTTCATTGAAGGATTTCTGATTCTTCCAAAATTGTCCGCACACGGGCTCATAAAGTCGACGTGTTAAAAGAGCACCCTGCCTCACTGAAGGTCTTGAGTCTTTTCACAGCGCATTAATCCTGTCAGGATCCAAGTTTTGTGATATATCAGAAAAGCAAGCATCACTAACTGTCTGAGGATTGGAAATAGCAGTATTGTAACGCTCTGGATGGCCTTGGAGGAATCATAGAATCACAGCATGGTTTGGGTTGGAAGGGACCATCAAGGTCGTTGAGCTCCAACCCCCTGCCATGGGCAGGGACACCTCCCACTAGCCCAGGTTGCCCAAAGCCTCATCCAGCCTGGCCTTGAACCCCTCCAGGGATGGGGCATGCCGTGTTGCAGCACCTAACATACAAATGAAAACTTTGCTTGGATGTCCCGTTGAAAGTTCAGAAATAACCCCCAGTACCAACCACTGCACCAGAGACAGCAGAGAAGCTCCAAACTCTTCTGACTCCTCACTGACTCACCTTACCAGCTGGTGTGATCTATTACTCATCATCACCCATGGCCCCTGTCTTCACCTGTTCTTCAGTCTTGGGACAGGTCTTGAATTCAAGTAAAAAGAAAATGTTTTCCCATCTCAGGAGAAATTATAATTTCAAAAATATTCCAAATCTTTTTGAAGGCAAAATGTATCCTCTGATGTTTGGTGCAAACTCTCACCTCTCCCAGATGATGAATGGGATGGGTTGGGACATGCTGGTGGAACCTGAGACTGAGATCTTCATTCTGTTTGCATCCAAGCTTTGCTCCTCTTCCCTCCCTCAAGGTTGGAGGAATCCACAGACTGTGATCCCACCCCAAACTTGCTTCTTTTTTTGGAGAGAATACAGCGTTATCAAGTTTGTCCCACTCTGAGAAGTCCAGCTTTGATGGCATTCCCTTTGCATTTGTAGCCACCAGTGATTCTTTTGAGTCAAAAAAAAAGAAAGGTTAAGACTAGATATTGGAGCAGAAACATTTCCCACATGAAGACAGCCAAGAAGTGGAACATGGTGCCCAGAGAACTTGCGTCACCTCCAGCCTTGGATGTTTTCAAGAGACTAGATAAAGCTCTCAGCCACACAGGTGACCCTACCTTGAGCAGGAGATGGACTACGGACCTCCTGCAGTCCCTTCTGACCTGAATTACCCTACAATCCTGTGACACTATGACCCTGTGGTCTTGTTAGGGAGTAGCCCAGTGGTTCCAGGAGCTTCCAGGGCTGTAAGGAGGAATCCTCCTGTGAGGAAGTCGAAGCTACAGACGTGGGGTCTCTGCCCCATTGTCCATCAGGACAAAGTCTGGAAAAACCTTGGGCTTCTTCAAATCTTGCAGCCTGCAACGCTTCCTTTGTCTTGAAAACTCTTTGCCTTTTCTCCTGAAATGCGCTGATAATGGGACCGTTGGTGAGGACCGTAACGGCTGGGAAGAGATTTCTATTCCCAGCACTGATCTCTTCCATAAAACTGTGGAAAAGTGCTCCCACGTGCTTGCCTTCTTTGCTCTCCTCTTGTTAAAGCAGAGACAATTTAGAGCTGCAACATTTGTTATTTAGCCTTGTGCTGAGTCACTAAAATAATCACTGGTTCTCCCCCAGATTAGGACTTCACACCAATGGGGATTTGGACATGGGGCAGGCTGGGTTTTTGAACTCCATATCCTCCCCACCCTCATCCACTCTGCAGGAAAACGCAATAATTCATCCATCCCTATTCTGGATATATTCTCTGGCAGTGAAGAGCTTGACCACTCACTGTTAATCAATAGAGCTGGAGCGTAGCCATCAGCCTATTACTGTTTCAAGCTTCTTCAAAGTGAAAAAAAAAAAAAAAAGTCTGGAAAAAATGAAAGGCAGAGATGAAATACATACATTTCTCTGGTAATATTTCAGAGGCAAGGGCACAGCAGTAGCTTTCTTTTTAAAGCCTGTAGCCTATATATAAAATATATTTGATGGATTTGGAGAATGAAGAAAAATTAAAATAATTAAGGAGCTGACAGAACTGATTTAGAGTCTGAGGAAAGAGGCAAAGAATTCAGCATGTTCAGCACGGTGGAGCGCTGCTGGCAGGGGTGCAAGCGCTGTCTGGAAGTGACCAGAGCACGTGAGATAGGCTGACCCTGGCTGGACACCAGGTGCCCACCAAAGCTGCTCTATCACCCCCCTCCTCAGCTGGATAAGGGAGAGAAAATATAATGAAAAGCTTGTGGGTTGAGATAAGGACAGGGACATCACTCAGACATTACCGTTATGGGCAAAACAGACTCAACTTGGGGAAATTCACTTAATTTATTAGCTATCAAATCTGTGTAGGGTAATGAGAAATAAACCCAAATCTTAAACACTTTCCCCCATCCCTCCCTTCTTCCCAGGCTCAGCTTCACTCCCAATTTCTCTACCTCCTCCCTGCCAGCAGCGCAGGGGGAATGTGAGTGGGGGCTGGGGTCAGTCCATCACACAATGTCTCTGATGCTCCCTCCTCCTCCGGGGAGGACTCCTCACACTCTTCCCCTGCTCCATCATGGGGTCTTTCCCACTGGAGATGGTCCTCCACTAACTTCTCCAACATGAGTCCTCTCCACAGGCTGCAGTTCTCCACTGACTGCTCCAGCGTGGGTCCCTTCTAGGGGTGCAGTCCTTCAGGAACACATGCTCCAGCATGGGTCCCCCGCGGGGTGACAAGTACTGCCAGCAAGCCTGCTCCAGCCTGGGATCTTCTCCATGGGGCCACAGGTCCTGCCAGGAGCCTGCTCCAGCATGGGCTTCTCGCCGGGTCACAGCCTCCCTCGGGCATCCGCCTGCTCAGGGCTCTTCTGAACTGGTGGGAAACCAGGTTTGGCTGCAGTGGTTCCTGAGGGTGCCAAGATCCATCGTAAGGAGTGCTGTGGTCCAGGGGTTAGAGCTTTCCAAAACTGAAGTCAATCCAGGGTTGAAGTTTGGGTTTTGGTCTCTTGGGGAGGTTTCCAGGTGTCATGTGTAGATACTCTCCATGCAGACAAGGTCTCCTGGAACAGCCAAAGGAAAGGATGCAAAATTCCTAAAAATGGGTTGAAAAAGGGTTGAAAGAGGAAGCAGGTTTTGTTGGCATGATGATATCTTGGCCTGCCTGACCTGTGCCCAGAGCTGGCCAAACCCATACCAGTCACTTTCCTCCAGGTGACATCAAACCTCCACCTGCAGGGACAGCAGCAAGAGAAAGAAGCTGCGAGAGCCTGGACACAGCAAGTCAGGGATGTGTAAAACCCCTCCGCAAGCAGCCATTGCAGCAGGGCGGTTATTTTAAAGAAGCGTGGCAGTTACTGTAAGCACGGCTGTGCTCGAGTCAACAGATGGCAGATGCATAATTTAAACCAGGAGTGACCAGACTAAGGGTTTTCCATCTGCCTCTCAAGTGCAGCAGCAGGACTAATCTGCTCACATCAGACAAGACTCATCCGGTGGCTTCGCTTCCCACCGGCAAGCTGGGCAAGCCCAGAGCTTCAGAGGTTCTTCCCTCCTCTCTGAAAAAAAGGACAATCTTCTCTTTTCCACTGCATGCACCTCTTTATTCAATGCAGTAGTAAGAATCCTCACTCACCATCATGCGCCCCGTGCTGTTTGGATGAGAAGCTCAGAAAAAAAAGCATTTGATGTTTCCCAGGGAGAAACTTTACCCTGCACCTCCACTCTGACAGCCAAGAGTCCTTCCCAGGAGCTGACTGGGTTTCAGTGTAGTCATGCAGCCCTTTCTCTTCTGCAAAAGCTAATTCAGTTACATGCATTTCACTGCAGACAGGTGTGCACTTTATTGAACATGAACCATTCAGGTGAGATTCGACACGGGAGATGGCTGGACACCTTTCACTGAAAATGCTTGGATTTTTCCCATGGAAAACACTGGTTTACAGCAAAGAAAGCTTACGTTCGAAAGCTTCCAGAGAAAACAACCTGAAATTATTTTTTTAATGAGGAATATTTTCTGTGGAAGACATTCACAACATAGGAGATCCAAAGGTCTGTTTATGTGTATTTTTAAAATGCTTTTTGGATTATTTCACGACACAACACGCCACTGCATCAAAACTTCCCAACACACTGACAACGTCCACGCTGTGCTGTGCTGGGTGCTGGCACCGGACCCCAAACAAGCCAGCTGAGACCAGAGCTTCTCTGCAGCAATGCTGCAAAGACAGAAAAGCTCCAGGCTCCAAGAACTTCCCACCTAATGGGAGAAACAGTGAGACAGAGCAATGGATCTGGAGCAGAGCTGGAAAAAAAAGCTGGTGGGTTCTCCATCCTTGGAGGCTGTTAAGGCTGGGACAGACAAAGCCCTTATCAACCCCACCCAGTGCTGGAGACAGCCCTGCTTTGAGCAGGAGGTTGGATTCGAGACTTCCAGAGGTCCCATTCATCCATCATCTCTTTGAATGTCTCCAGAACCTCTTTTTACTCAATTTAATATGCATTTGGACACCAAAGATGCAATTTCTGCAGTGATAAGTTTTGCAGATCTAATTTTGGGTGGGGTTTTTGCTCACCTCCCTTGACGAGATCAGCACACATTCTCCTTTATTTGCAATGTCTGCCTCCATCCCAAGGAAGAGCTTTTGCTCTAATGTGATTAGGAGCAGCACCCTGCAAGCTGGCTGCCAGGTACCCATTGGCAAACTGCCTAGAAAGCAAAAAAAATTGGGGTGGAAAAGTGGATTTTCCAGTGGTGAGAGCTAACTGCACTCTGGTCTCACTTTAAAATGTTTGCATGGCTGAAATATCTGTGGCAGAAGAGATTCAGAGAATGAGATTCCTCCTCCTCACCCTGCTGCAAGATGTATTTTCCATTAAGTGAGTTTATGAAGGTCGTTGCTCACCCCAGATCATTTGGCCACTTAAAAGCTGCCACAGGCTATGATCTTTCTATATGCCTTTTGCAGCTATTCAGCCATCTGGACAGCCCAAAAAAGGCATCTGTTCACTCTGGTTTCTTGCTGGGATAGGGATGCTCCTCTGTGAGCTGAGAGCCAGAAGAGTTTGTGCTGTAATTTTGACTCCAGAGCATGATGACTCAAAATTAGCATCATGTGAAAAGTTTGGACACTAACAGGATGTGTCTGTTGAAGATTTGGAAAAGTTTGAATCCTCTTCCCAAAGTTAAAAGTGTGGGCAGGGGCAGAGATATCAGAAAATGCTTTGCCAGCAAGTGGGGAAGGACTGGGGAGAGAATCCTTAGACTGGGTCTAAAGGATGTCCCAACGAGATGATCCCATGGGCTTACGTGAACTGCATGTGGCTGGGGCTGAAATGGGAGGAAGAAAGGCACCCACTTTAGTGAGGACAGGTGACCAAAAGAGAAGCTGGTAAGATAGTGTTCACCATGAGAGACATGCAGAGCTGCAAGAAAGGTCTGCAGCATCTGCACCGAAGCAGGACCAACTCGTAGACCTTTCTTTGTTGTTTTTTTCAAACCTATTTCTGATCCCTGCTCCCAGAGAGGGTCTTAAATATTCACAGCAAATTCCAAGCATTTTCCCAGCCTTTAGCGCTTCCTAACTACCACACTAAATCCTTCTTTTTCTTTTCCTTTTCTAATTTACGCCTTTTTTTTTTTTTCCCCGTTCTGTCCTGACCTTCCTTAGTGGATGCCAAGAGCATTCAGTCAGTCCTACACGTCACAATGCTTTAGCTACCGGGAAGCTGCTCCTTTCCCCACCTTCTGGTCCTGTCCTTTCCAAAACAAGCTACCGCAGTTCATTTTAACCTTCCTCACTATTTGTGTTCCCCAGATGCATCAGTCTTCTTCCCATTTGGACATACACCTGAGGTCCCTTTCAATGGAAGGGACCCAAGTTTGGTCACCAACCTGTGTCCAAGACTGGTCCAGCATGAAGCCCGTGACGGTCCTCCACGTCCCACAGCAGAACAGGGTCACCTCCACCCTGCAGGAGAGAAATCCTCCCAGATTGTTTTACCAGCAGATGTCCAGATAATTTCAAGGGTTCATCAACACTCTTGGTAAATTAGGAGGGGACCGGTGGACCAGAGGACCACCTTCCGGAGTGGCTGGTCCCACCAGCTACGTGATTTAGGGGTCCAGGAATTATTGAAATTCTCAATGATCCCATTTTCTCTAGGTTTTGCCTTTAGTTGCTGCTGTTAAATGCTTGAGCCAACCTTCTACTGTCACAGTGGCTGAGTTGCTGGCAGGGTTTATTTCCACTTTTATCTTTTTCCAACTCTCTTCTCCTCCTGGGTCGCAGAGCAAGTATGCGCATCTTCATGTATAAAATAGCAGCTCATCTTCTTTCAACTCGCTGAAAAAAACTACAACTGCCTCAGCAACCCCTTCCTGCCTCCAGGCCATAATGCTGGGGAGCAGAAATGTGCAAAAAAAGGACCAAGAGACAAGAAAAGGGAGTTATATCATAATAGATATCAACATACTTAATGTTTGCTTTCAGCGGGCTTGATTCCAGCGTATGTTCTCCTAATTACCCGGTGCTGGGACCTCGAGGTGTGTTTGAGTGCCGGGGGCTGCATGGGATGGAGCTGGGTTGGCTTGTTGGGCATCTCAGCTAAAGCTGCTTAAAAATACTTTTCCTGCAGTGGTTTCCCTTTGGGTTCATCACAGGGTTTCAGGGGAAAAGCTGTGGGTGTTTGTTGTGGGGAGGGTAATCAAAAAGGATGGGTTGCACCTGGAAATGTCTGGCCCTACAATATGAAATGAGGGACAACACCTGTTTGGAAGTCACTTGCTTTTGGGTTTTATCATGCTCATTTGATGTCAGTATCATCATACTAAGGCATATCTGCTAGTGGTAACTAGGCACTATCCAAATGAAATAGTTTAAAGGCTTTTCCAAGCTGACCTTTCCCTGGGATTTTCCTTCCAAAGGGAAATTTATACTTTTCATCCTTCCACAGCAAAACCTTGTTCTGAACTTCCAGCAAAAAAAATTGACTTTTCCACTCTGTGCTGCTGCTGACCCTTAGAAGAGCAGCGAAGGGGAAGGGATGCTCAGCGGTTCCCAAAATCGTTGCTTAGCAGAGTCATCTCTCCTTTGCATGCCCGAGGCGCTGCCAGCTCTCTGCAGGCACAATAGCACCCGGCTCCTCTCCTCCGACAGATTTCCTGCGATGCAGCGCTTTGCTGTCTTGCAAGGGGAGAGTTTGTCCTCAAGAAGGACATTCTCCCTTTCCCTGGGAATATTTACAGCAGAGAGAATGAGCTGAATGCAGAAGAGGTCTGGAGAGAATTGCATAACGGTGGTGAGACTTCTTCTTTCCTTCCTTTATCAGCCTATCACACCCTGGGGATTCCTGCATCACTGGGAACCTGGGACCATAGTGGCAAAGCAAACCAGATATTGCTGAACTCATCTGAGCAACTGAATCTTTTCCCTTTTCTCAGCAGCATTTCTTCATCTGGCAACCTTACACAGGATCTGAATTTCCTGCTCTGTGCCTTTACCATCCCTACATGGCACCCAAATCTCTTCCAAGGCTGCATCCCTGCTCAGCTGTCCTTGGTCCAAGGCAGGCGGACCAGCTCAGCATCAAATGGTTGTGTCCCAGTTCCTCTTTTTCACCATTGTCCATTCTGACAAAGGCTCCACAACCTTCTCCCCCTCCCAGATGGCCATACTGGGCAGCCATGGCCATTTGTCAAGGTGACCCATGTCCTGCCATGGGTGTCCCCAGAGCAATGCAGAAAGAGGCTGCAGTGTTTGAGGATGGGCATGGTGGCTTCTTCCCATCACAGGAGCTGATGGGACCAGCTCCCCATCACACAACAAACAACAAGGGCAGACTGCAGCTCCCTCCTGGTGCCCTCTCACGCACACATGCAGGCACCTTGCTCACCTCTTAAATCCTGCACGCCTTTCCCTTGCCCTCAAAAACCCTGAAAGTAACCCTCCTCTTTCCTCAATCTCTTTCCACCCTATAAGGAACTACAACAGCTGTGCAAAATGCATTCCCGGTGCTATAATGACTGCAGATACTCAAGCCTTGGGGTCTTTAGTGGGGCTGTTTAATTGTAACATCTGCCTTTCATGGCGCACTAAAAACACCGGGGTGCTGGCAATGAGTCGTGTGCGCAGCGTGACGCTGGATGGGGCACAAATTGCCAAGCAGCACATTACAGCCACAAGCAATGATGAGTTTGAAGAAGGAAGCTGCTTTAGCTCGGTGTTGGGTCTAGGGTTGTAGGTGGGTTTCCATCTGTCTTCCCACACCACGTGTGGGTATGTTGTTCCAGTCCCCTGAGAAGCATCATCTGTTGGGATGTTGTGGATCTAGGATGTGGTGGGACAGCAGGACTGGAGGTCTGGAGGGATGGAGACCCTTTATAACTCACACGTGAGCAGACAGCAAAGTCATCCCTCACACATGAGTGTCCCAAACACGTGGGTACAGGATAACTCACCCTTGCCTTCACGTTAAAAAGCCATCAACCCCTAACTTTGGAGGAGGTTTATCCTGGGGAGGCTTTCTCAGTTTTTCCCCCTTCTTTTGGCATGCTAAGGTCAAGTAGGTTGTCAGCCTGGAAAAGCAGCTTAAAAAAAAAAAAAACAAACAACAAACCTTTCCATTTTCTTCCTGGATTTCTATGCCTCCCGAGAAGGGGTTTCTTTGTGACTTGTGGTCAGTATAAAAGGTCTTCAGCAGGACTCTGTCTTTCCCAATTACCTACTGTTCCACCGCAGCAGCTCCGTTGGACTCCTTGCTGTCTCTAGATCTCCCTCTAGGGTACGTTCACCAGTTGTTTGATTCAAGGATCTCCGTATTTGCCTTGCATGTGATTTGCAAAATGCTGGACTGAAAGACACCTTGAATAGGACCATTGTCAACTAACAGGTTGCCCAGAGAAGCTGTGGATGCCCCATCCCTGGAGAGGTTCAAGGCCAGGCTGGATGAGGCTTTGGGCAACCTGCGCTAGTGGGAGGTGTCCCTGCCCATGGCAGGGGGTGGCACTGGATGATCTTGAAGGTCCCTTCCAACCCAAATCATCCTGTGATTCTGTGATTGTACTCATGAGATTTCACCCAAAACATACATTTTTGAAGGCTGGCATGAACTCAAAATGCAGTATATAGCATCAAACCATAGTTGACCTCCTGGTACGAAAGGTCTTCTCCGAGCCAAAGGATGAACCCAAACCAAACCGTGGACTTGTGGGCACTGGCTGGTTGTAGGTATCAGCAACATTCCAGATGTGTGTGCTCAGACCAGCTCAAACCAGTGCAAACATTGACCATTTTTTGTTTCCTCCTTCAAAAACAACTGAAGACGTGAAGTTTGGGTCAGCTCTCTGTCCATCTGTCCATCTGCTAGCAACTTTAGAACCTGGTGGGCCACCAAGTTTCCAAAAAAGTGTCGCAGATCAGGAGAAGAGCCTTCGAGATGACGGTGTCTTGGGATGTGGCATGCATAGTAGCTGGTGGAGAAGAAAAACCTGCTTTACCCCTCAGGTTGTCTCTGCTCCAACAGGATTAACCACCAACAAAATTTGGTCCTTGCTGTTTTGAGTTGCTGCAGGGAGGTAAGTAACGCTGGAGAAGTGGCATCTTGTGAGACGTGCGGAGATTTTAAATTCTTCCTTATCCTCCAAGTGGCAAAGGATGAATCGATTGTTGTGTGTATGCTTTTCTGCCTTTAAAGGGGAAAGGGCATGTGGTTCTCCCAGGACAGCAGGGGCCTGGGGAGAAGAAGGCAGGTTCAAATCCCTGAGCAGAATTTAACTTCTTCTGCAAAAATTTTCCCAATTTTGCCTGAATCCAGGCAGGACCGAGGGAGATAATCCAGACCGCTACAAATTCTCCTCAGAAGCCCTTTCTGCAAAGCTGCTTTCATTTCCAAGCTCCTTTGGAGATATGAAAATACCAGGAGGATATTTTCAGCCTAACATGAAAGCACCATATTTTTATTTTTTCAAGCAGAGAAAAATTATTTGATGGGGATTTTTTTTTCTTTTCTGTGTCGTGTCCAAGGAACGTGCCGTCATTCCATCCCCATGCCAAACCTTCCTTATTTGCATGTATTCCCTGGAGGGGATTGACTAAGCCTTCCATTACTCCACAGCAGCTTGGCTCCTGCACAAAACCAGTACAAGGCTGGGAGGACTAAATATATATAAGGTTATGCTGAATGGGGGCAGAGAAGGTGCTGTCAACTGAAATTGACTTTTTTTTCCACCCTGACCTTGCTAAATAAATTAACGGATATCACTTTTGCTATTTTGAGTGGATCCCAAGAAGAATTCTTTGTAGATCTGGGAAGTTATGATCTGATCCGGCTTTGCTATGAATAAATGACCTATGCTTCAAAAAGTATTGATTTTTGTCACTTGACCCTTTTTCTGCCTGGAAAGCATCCCACCAAGTCCTGAACCCTGCTACCTCCTGGAAAAAAAAAAAATTCAATATGAGTTGTAATAAACACAAGTATTTTTGGCTTCACTGTGTTTCTAAGAGTGCCACAAACAACATAAACTCAGGTATAAAACCCCAGGATATCTGAGACAGACGAAAGAGAAAAGCACCGCATTTGGCAAATACGGTCTGACAGCTGCAAAATGAATAATTCCTGGCTATCAAGGAATCGGAGCAGAAATCAAGCTATAGCCATAATCTCTGGGTTGCAAAGAAAAGGACTTAAGAAGTTCAAGAAAGGGAGTTTATCACCACGTTGCACATTTTCCATCTTTGCTCTCACACGAAGCAAACCACTGGCCGCAGCAATCTCAGGGTGTCTGGGACTGAGACAACTTTTATGCAATTTCCCTGCCGTGGCAGTAACGGCTGTAGTGCATCTCCTCCTCTTAATCCGGCTGACACAAGGAGAGACCGAGCATCTTTAATTAACAAGGATGGAATAGGACAAATTAAACCTTAAGGTCTGAGTCATTAACAACTGAAAGCATTTAGACAAGTCTTTGTCCTTGCAGCGTGGTGTTATGATCAATGATAATGATCAAGCGAGCAGATATTCCTCAGGATCTATAGCAAGTTATGAAATATCGCAGGGGAATAAGTGTTCGCTTTCAATCCAGCAGAAATTATACCGGTCCCTTTAGGTCCTGGCACCAAGGATCTATCTGCATGTTCCCAACCTTTGCCACTCTGTTGGGTCCTGCTCCCACCGGTCCCATGGTCAGCAAAGCACGCTGATGTTGTGCTCCATGGTTAATCAAGGAGCATGGAAGGACTGGAAGGACTGGGAATGTCTTCCTTCAGAGGTTTGCTAGCTTTATGGCAAGGTATCACAGGGATGGGTTGGGTGACCAATGGGTCATGCTTTGGTTGTTCTCCATGGTTAATCGAGGACCACTGAAGAACTGGAAGTGTCTTCCTTCAGAGGTTTGCTCAGCTTTGTAGCTAGATGGCAAGGTGTCACAGGGATGGGTTGGGTGACCAATGGACCACATTTTGGTCATAGTCCCAAGGGACAAGGAAGCTCCTGTCTACAGCGTTTCTCAACCATCCTTGTCCTGGAGTCCACACTGATGGAGCCAGGAGCTAAAACCTGTGCAGTCTGGAGATTTCAAGAGTTGGATCTTTGGGTCTCACCAGCAGAGGTTAAAAGGGAAGCTTGCAACGACATCTGGGTTGTGTTTGTTGTGTTGGACCTGTACTAAACCTTCACCACACCACCTGGCTGCAGGGAAAGGTGCATTTTTGTGACCCATCTCTTCCCATGTAGAGTTGGGTTGGAGAATGACCCATGATTTTTGGACAGGCAACACCACACAACATTCCCATATAAAGTGATGTGCTCAGCATGGCTTCCCAGCATTGCCTCCTCTTCTCACCCACCAACCCACCCACTCACACTCTATTTAAGCTCCCAGAGAGCAGAGAAAAAAAAATATTTCTGACAGATCGTAGAAAAAGCAAAGTAACTCTGGCCAGAAAGTTTGCAGAGCCTAGAAAGGGCTGTGCTAGGATGGCATCAGAGGATGGATACAGCCTCTCCACCGCTTATCTCATCGAGGCAGAGCCATCGCGCCTCTCCCACACACCAGCCCTCCTGCAGCCCAGCAGGGTCTGAAGCACAAAATGGCTTCAAACTTAAAAGGGAATTATTTATTTATCCTGCTGTGAGATGTTTTTAATTAAGGCTGCAGCTAGAACTCAGCCTGGTATTCATAACCGGCATTAAGATGCCTAATTATCGATTCAAAAGCCTATGAAATTTGGATGGGCTGTTCTGCAAACTGCTGCTGTTACCGTAATTAAATTGAGTAGAATAAAATTCCTGGAGTGATGGCCTCTCTCAGAAGGGCTCAGTGACTCACTGACTCTCCAGCTGACCCTCGTATTGCCTACAGAGACCAGGAAGGTCTTGAAGGTCTTAAGCCTCTGGCTCCTGGATCATAGAAAGCTTTGGGTTGGAAGGGACCTTCAAGATCATCCATTCCCACCCCCTGCCATGGGCAGGGACACCTCCCACTAGCCCAGGTTGCCCAAAGCCTCATCCAGCCTGGCCTTGAACCCCTCCAGGGATGGGGCATCCACAGCTTCTCTGGGCACCCTGGGCCACTGCCTCACCCCCGCACAGGAAAACATTTCTTCCCAA
>VZTO01017781.1:34376-48053 GCA_013400615.1 Syrrhaptes paradoxus
CCCTCTTGCAGCTTCAAACCGTTCCCCCTCATCCTGTCCCTGCACCCCCTGACCCAGAGCCCCCCCAGCTCTCCTGTAGCCCCCTTTCAGCACTGGAAGGTGCTGGAAGGTCTCCCCGGAGCCTTCTCTTCACTACCATGAAAATAACAACAGCTGAATGCTCTTGCCTGCAGGGAAGGGTGCAACACACAAAGTAAAGCAAAAAAAGCCAAATTATTCCTGTGTCTGGGAGGGGTTGTGCATCTTCAGAGCCAGTCCCAGCTATTTGGTGTATTTGACTCATCACTTGACCCTCCATGACCGGTTCTATCAAACATCTTAAGAGGCACGTGCAGTAATATACTCAGTCCAGAAATGCCACAGGACCTGTTCCCGGCTTGAATATGGAGGGAGGGATATAATCCCAGCCCACTCGGAAACATTTTTCATCAGGTGAGGTTTTCTTTCTCTCGCAAGCCTCTTTTTTTTTCCGTTTTGATGTGATTTAAAAATATATACCCTGAACTGTTATGGAAATTTTTCATCAGTTTGAAAACCACAATGAGCAAATATTTTAGGAACAGCGGCTGTAAGGGGGAAAAAAAAAAAGCTATGGATAAAAAAAAAAGAATAAAAGCAAGGATTTTCTTCAGGGGAAAGAGACACCTCTTCACCTGAAGCCCAGGGTTTTTGGCCTTTTTCTTAAGGAAGGGAAAAAGGAGGGTTCAGGAAAAGCTGAACATTCAAAAGGGTGTGAAATGAGCTGGCGCGAGCGTTAGCCTTGTGCTGACTCTTTTAAAGGCTCGACTTACCTAATAGCTCTGTTTCTTTTCAGATAGGAGACAGAAGAAACAATTTGTACAAATGATTGCTTGGAGAAAGGCCACAGCAATTTGTATATGCTAATCAGGTTGTACCTGCCAATCACATCTTATTTTCAGTAGTATCTGTGGTTTGCAAATGCAGGGAGTTAGAGCAGAGTACCTATTCATAGACACAACCCAAAATAGATGTCTTTTCTCTGGTCAGAGGCATCACAAAAAGCATCCTCCTTACAATTATGCAACCCTTTTCTATTAGCGGTGATTCACGGATGCCAGCCGGAATAAATATATAAATAGATAAAGCTGATCTCTAGGACATTCCTGAGTCATCTGGAAGCCAACCTTTTCTGTTGGGGGACAGTATGACCCAGCTTTTCCCTTTGCCTGTTGTAGTACTGTGAAAAATAAGATGCATATGTGGCTCTGCCTGCCGCAATCTGTAAAATAGCATTTGTAACATCGCAAGGATATGCGTGGCCAGAATAAATACCGAGGCAGAACAGCTCAAATCTTCCAAGCCAGCCCTACCTTTCTGGCTAATTTTATATTTCAGCTGAGTCATGTTAAATGGGCCCAATTTTTGACGGGGCTAAGTGCCAGCAGCTCCCACTGACGCTAATCGGCTCAGCAGATGCTCTGTGCTTTGGAAACCTGGGCCCCGAGGTGTGATGCTGGGCAGAAGGGGAAAATTATTGCATCCTTCTGAGCACCAGAACAGATGCTGTTTAATTCAGCAGGGCATTGCTTTGCTAAAGGATCCTGCAGCATGGCTGGGCAGGGATGGTCCCCTTCACCATGGTAGGACAAGGCACGGCATCGTGGGCACCTCCAAACATTGGACTTGAATATCCATCAGCCACAAGGAATATCCCAGAGCCCTGCCAGCTTGGGGCAGTTGCAGTGCAGGACAGATGATAAGCAGTGTATGTAGGAGCGTTGAGTCAGGGTCCAGGTCTGGAGAGACCAGGGTAGCACAGACCATGTGGGGATGCACAAGAGGGTCCTTGCTGCTCTGAGCATGATGCAGAGCCCAAACAACCTACGTTCAGTTGGTTTGGAGCTCCCAAATCTGTTAACCTGTGCATTTCCTTATTTCCTTCCCTTTTCGGAAGAGGAGAGCAATGCCAAGGGTGAAGAGAGGAGGCTTAGGGAGAGATCAGTTGGACCTGCCTGGGATAACCATGCTTTGGGCTTCATGGGCTTTTGAAAAGTGGTAGAACCACGTGTAAAGGTCTGTGAAGGCTTTCACCCATGTCTGCAGCCTGCTTTCATCCTCTTTATAGCTGAGATGAGAAGTCATGGTGACTCCAGGGCTCAGCAATAGACCAGTACCTGGAAGATCTTATGATCACCAGACCATTGCCTCCCCAAACTGGAGAGATGGACGTTGCACATGGCAGTGCTGGGCAACAGCGTGAAACTGTCCTAGCAGGATCAGTTTGGGAAAACCACCAGCAAAGCCTTTCCCTGGAGCAGTAAAACTCCAGCAGAAAAGCCAAGGAAAACATCATCAGCATGGGAGACCTAGCCAAAAGCCTGGGGAGACCCCTCCCTTTATCCTGCTGGTGGTATTGCTTTTGTATGTGTAATCATCCATCACATGGGCTTTGCAAGTGGTAAAAATTAACTTATTCACAATACAAGTCGCTGATTTTCTCTTGAGATGAAGGAGCAAGAAGACATGTATTTTTGGAACTGCTTGAGCAAGATTTCAGCTCCTCATCTGTGTCTGAGAGCAGCTATTTATGAAATCTTTAAGCCCAAATTCTTACTTCAAATTTCTACTTTTCTTTTGGCAAGTTGTGGCCAAAAAAAAAAAAATTTGAATTCCTCTTTACTGCACAAAGCCAAGCCCTGGGGTTGAAATCTCAGCTAACAAATCAGCCACAACAGCAAGAGTTGAGTTCATACTCCACATCAGCAGCCAGCCGTTGAGCATCTCCCTCAACCTGGTCTTTTCCAACCAGGGATCTCAAAGCATATTGAAAAGAAAACTTTTGCAAGCCCTCTTGTAAGCTTGGCCATGGATGGAAGCCTCTCTTGATCAAGCACTTGGCCAATATTCAGGATCTTGCCATCTCTTCTGGAGTGGGATAAGTTAGCTGCCAGAAAAGGTCTTTCAGAAAGTTGCACACAAGCAAAATAGGGATGGAAAGGTTTCCTTGGTTGTGAAGGAGATGGTGAAAAGTCATCTCTTCCTACCAGTGCTCCATGCCTCCATTTTCTCCCATTTTCTCCCCCTCTCTCTGTCCTCTCTGGGTCCTACTGAAGCTGACTCTCCTGGTCTCTGGTTTCCAGCCCAGAGCTCTCTCCCACACACACAGCTCCTTCACAGCCGTACCCAGCCTGACCCCAGCACCCTCCCTGCTCTCTGTCCTCTCCAATTGCTGCCCTCTGCTTGGTGGACCCTGTTCCTTCAGGTGTCCTACCCCAAAAGGTACCTCCTTTCTCCAAGAGATGAACTACCACATCCATCACATCCTTATTTCTGCCCCAAACTTGTTTTTCTTCATATGGACAACGCTGGCAATTGCTCATCCAACTCAACCAATGTGCCAGAAATGTCCCAAATAATGGTGTAACTCAGAAACACGTGAGATGCGGGGCTGGCATTAAAATAACTGCATGTGTTGAAACTATGGGTTGAAATGCTGTAAACTTGGAGTATGAGGGAAGACAGATTAAGCTTAGGCTAACAAAGATCAGAGAATCATAGAATAGTTTCAGTTGGAAGGGACCATGGAGGTCATCTAGTCCAACCCCCCTGCAGTAAGCAGGGACATCTTCCACTAGACCAGGTTGCCCAGAGCCCCATCCAACCCGACCTTGTGATGCTGTATGAGATGCTTCTCTGGTGCCAGCATGAAATTTCTTTAGTGGCTAGAAATCTTCATCAGGGACCCACAAGGCTTGGTCAAAGGACTGTTGTTTGAATGGAACATTCACATTTCAGCTGCAGCTGCCACCCAGGAGCCAAAATGTTTGAAATTATCTGCAGGGAGAGAAGAGGAGGGGGAGGAAGTTGGTTTTCCAGCTTAATCCTTACCTGGAAAAATCTATAGATATGGGGGTCACTCAGCTCTCAGACCCAGACACATGGACATCCAAAAGTGGCCACAAAGGGCCACCCTGTCAATGACACACAGTTTTCCCATGCCACAGCCTTGCCCCCCTCTGCACTTACGAAGCCGTACGATGCTTTTCCAGAGACCTCATCTCTCCTCCCGTTTCATCGTTAATCACCACGCACCTACTCAAATCTCCACGGGCAGATGCTTTCTGCTGCTTCAGACATCTCCTGGCACTTTCCGGCGCTGCCCGTAGAGCTCTGCCCTTTCGGAGCATCTCTGCTGAGACAGGCTGAGCCCCCCGATGGGAAATGCATCCGTTATTACCGTGAGTGGCTCTGACAAGAGATTTCTTGGGACTGTTTGGATGTCGTGGAGTATGTTGTGTTGCAAGGATGAGATGGGAAAGGAGTGGGAGAGGAAGATTTTTTTTTGCCTCTCAAAATATGAGTCATATGAGCCCGTCTGACCCATCTCGCCTCACCAGGCCTGTCTTTACCTGTCAGATGGATTTTGCTTGTTACAGTGCAAAGTTGGCCTCTGAGGGTTTGGGTCTGCAAAGAAAAATACAACAAAAAGAACAACAACAGCAACACAGCAACCCACGCCTCAGACAACTAATGCTACAGGGAGGAAGACAAAAATAAGGGAGGGAACCTTTTTTTTGCTTGTCTAGAAAGATTTATTTATAGGTCTACCATGGCTGTGCAAGGACAGGGCTATGTCTCCAGCCCAGCTGAGGAAGCCAAAACCAGCTGGGAAGATGTTTCTTCATGTTTTGGGACTGACCACATCAGCTTTGCCAAAGTCTCTATCCAACACCAAGAGCTCAAGAAGAGCGGCGTGCTCCACAGTTCATGTCTTCACCCCGATGTTCAAACACATCCTTGGACACTGGAACTGGAGGGACATCTTCATGAAAGTTTCCCACTTATGGAAGAAGTCTCTTGAGGGAGACTGTTGTTGCATTTTGTCAATACTCCTTGTAGGGTCTTGCACTGCCATGTGCTGGGGACAGGATGAGGATGGGGTGGGACAGGTGGGATGAATACATGGAAAAATGTAATTTTGCTTCTTTAACTTTGCTCCAGTTTGCCTTATTCTTTCCTAGGACACCCTTAACTTAATTTGCCAAAAGTTGAAGGGTTTTTGAGGAAGGACTCTACTACTCATACCGTAAGCTGATGTTCTTCTTCAGTCATCTGCTGTTCATCACTGCCAGACCATGGACAACTCTGACCATCAGCACAGCCCAATTTAGCATTAACATGATTTTACCTTACGATTTTGCACATTTTCAAGAATTCATTTTGCATCTGTCACATAAGACCAAGAGGTTTCATAAATTTGCAGGCTCTGTAGTATTCCTCAAAGAGGGACTAAGCCTAGACCCGCGTGCTCCTCCCCAGGTATTTGTTTTAGAGATAGAGCTCCCCTATTTGGAAAGGTCTGGTGATGGTGAGGTGCCATGTTCACAGAGGAAAACTCCTCCAGCATGTCATGGCCAAGGCCATGAGCTGATACAGGGAACACTCTGGTACCCAAGGACAGGGTGCAAGCATGGGTCCCGGAGGGAGCAGCCCATCAACTCCAGCACAGCAGAAGTGAGTACCTCCAGGGGGTATTCAAACCATTCAAGATAAACCCTGAGAAGAAAGGGGAAGAGTCACCCTCCAGAGGGTTTGTCTCCCTTGATGTGGGGTGTTCTTCACCTCAAACACCTATATTTAGGATCCTTTCAACAGATGCAGCCATACCTCGTATGCTCCAGTACAGCTCTTTCTGCCCCAGGACCTTGTTTCTGTCCCCCAGCTAAGAATCCATATTTCCAGCATTATTCCTGTTTTCCCACAGCTCACAGCAAGTGATTTTCTCAAGCCCTCAAGGGGCCCACCCAGCAATGCTGTGATACACGTTCATTGGGATGGAGCTTAGAAAAAAAACCACCTCACTCGAGCAATTATGTCTAGGCAAAGATTTATGGATTCACATCTCCCACGCCTTGTCAATCACATCATGCTATCTCAAGTTGCTACAAAGCCTTACGCTCCCTAATCATAAAAATAAGCACAAAAGTTAACTCCAACAATAAGTAGTCACTGAGAGTGAGCTCAGCTCTCTAAACACAGAGCCAAGGGAAATGCTCTGGGTTATCCCAGCTGACCTCCAGCAACACCTCGATACGGGTGAGAACTTCCCACAAACGCCGTGTTGTGGCTGCCAGCCCCGTACATTGGCTCACGTACCCCAGGTCATCTCAAATGGCTTTGTAACGCTTCTATCCAGAGAACCAGCTCACCCCCCTACTGTTGTTTTGTCTTTACAGAGATAGGAGCAACCACAGTCCTTCCCCAGCCTTGAGCCAGGGTTCCCAGTTCTTCAACCTTTTTTCCTCTTGGACAAGTTGACACCAGATGGGCTCTTCGGCCGTAATGCAACTATGATAGCAAATACTTTGTTGGTTCTTAGGTTGAAAATAGAGCATTCTGTGTGCACCATGGGAAAAAAAAAAAAAACAACAACAACACAAAAACCTGGTTTTCCTCTATATTTCTGGTTGGTTTTGCTCCTTGAAATAGATGAGCAATCTGGGTGAAGTGTTTCTATGTTTTGAACGGGGAATTACTGGGCATCTGGGATGGCTGAGCTCAGCCTACATCCTCTGCTCGGTGGAAGCATGACTAAGGTTTCTCTTTGGCCATATCCCTCATGAAGCACATGCAAAAAAAAAAAAAAAAAAGGTCTTCGAGATTAACTTCCCTTCCACCAAATGTGGGGCTCAAGATCTGTTTGGGAACGCAGGCGGAGAGGCTGCTGCTGTGGGGCAGGATCCCTCTGCCCCATCACAAGCATCTTCTTCATGGGTGTCTCCATTTCAGCTGGCCACCACAGCCAACAAAGACACACATCTAGAGCAAGTCCAACAAATGCTCCTTTCAGCGACTTTTTCACTCCACCGACCACAAAGGGAGCTCCAGGTCAGAAGCTCAAACAGATGCATCCACCCACCAGGGATTTAGTGTTAAGCTAGGTGAGTCCTACAAACATGCAAATACACAACACGCTCGTAGGAACCTCCTTCAGAGACAAGGCTAATACCCAGTGGTGTTGCTGGGTGTTATTTTAGGGTTTAATTACTTCAGTTTTACTCCTGGACTTTTTTACGATGGACTCAGGACAGAGTTTGGCTCAATTGTCAATTATTGCTGTTTCCTCCAAGGGTTTGGATTGCCCTCCTAGCATTCCAGATATTCTGTACTAAAGGAGTTTACCTGAATGACTCCCACTACACAGACTTAAAACCCCCCAGACCCGTGAGGACAGCAGGTTTGGGACTGGCCCCTTTTGTGCAATTTTTAACGCTGAATCTATCCAGAAAGCCAGGGAGAAGTGCAACAAGACCACCCACAGCAATGCGAAGCACTCAGCAGCCCTGGTTTGGACGTGATGGATGCTGTGTTTGTACAGATCAACGATCCATTGCACAATAGAACATCTTCATTACAAGCCATGCATGATTTTAAATGTAAACCCTGTTCCCTTTGGGTCTTCATTATTTATGAAAATTCTCGACATAATATCAAAGAACATTTTTCAGCTTCCCTTCCCTGGCTTGGACATCCTTATCACACCAGGTCTGTGAAAGGAACTTACCAGCTCTTTTCTGGGTTGGACATAAAACCAGCACAGTCCTTTGGACGGTGTTTCATAAGGAACAGTTAATCATCTTAACCACTACTGCCTTCCTGAATAAAAGATTGTGAGCGCTCTTGCTTTCATCTCCGTACAACTGGTCAGGGAGAATCCTACAGCTCATCGTGTGGATATAACACACGCTCCCGGTGAGAATCTGGTTCTTCCTTTTTACATTTCAAAAGGCAGCTATTGTGCAAAAAAACCCGGCATCTTAAAAGCCCTGGAGTACTGGGTTTTGCTTTATTTTTCTTTCCCAGCACCTCAGTGGATTTCATCTAACACACTGTCATCTTCAGCTGGGTTTTGGGCATAAGGGGGTTTGCTGCTTGATTTTTTTTTTTTTTTCTAGCAGCTCAAACCTTTGTTTTCAGTTCACCCTGTGGTGCAGCTGGGATCCATCTCCCGGGCTCTTCTTAAGAAGTGTCAACGGGGCACAAGCATTTCATCCCTTACAGGTGGAGACCTGAGATGCAGAAATTCTGTCCTGGATCTACTGAGACTTTTTGACTCTCCAAGCCTCGCCTCTGTCTCCTGAACTTGGTGACATGTCTGCTCTTTGGTGGCTCAGAGGACTGCACCCACGTCTCCACCGTCTTAACCCCTGACCACACGGTCGTGTTTGCAGCCTTCCAGCACCACCACTTTACGGGCTTTGCTGTCTTTGCATTTGCATCCTCCCAGCTTCTGCATTTTAACTCCAGCCTGGCCAAATGCAGCCTCCTCCCAAACCATCACCCAGATTTCTGCCCCTGCAGGAGCCCTGGGCTCCTCTTCCTTACCCTCCACCAGCACCTTAGTTCCCTTGCTTGTTTAAATTCCTTTTCTTGAACCTCAGCCTTCAGCCCAATTCTCAAACTTTGTTTCATCCTGAACTGGTCTCGGGAGTCGCTGTTAGAAAACAATAAAAGCTGGAAGCTGAAGCTGCAGAATGGATTTGCCCTTGGAGGGGACTTCTGTAGCTGCAGGAAGCAGAACTAAGCAGAGGTCCCAGGAGAAACCCATCCTCGCAGGAAAGATGTTCATAGTTCACCTCTGCACTCATCAAACTCCTCAGTGCTTAACTGCACTGCCGCCAGTCCCGGGGGGCCAGCACGCGCCCAGAAAATCAAAACAAAGGGTCACAGGAAGATCTAAGTGGCTTTAAAAGCCCCGAGCTCTGCGCAGCGTGCTGAATTTTTAATATCCAGCATGCACCAGTCTCTGGGCCGCCCATGTCCACGTTCAACCCATGGGTCTTGCAGAACAGTAGCAAATGTCTTTAAATCCAAATTTTCTTCACCTGCCCCCAAGCCAGGATGGTGAGCAAGTTCTCCTGGTGTCCATCTCTTCTCTCTGTTAGAAACCAAGATTTTGCTGAATGCAACTAGGTACCTACAAGGGCTTCGATGAATTTTATGGATGGAAAGAAATAAGGGAGGCTCTGAATTTATTGCATCGTGTCTGTTTTGGTGTAATGGTGCGTGTCTGCACCTCAGGAACACCAGGAATAAACAGGGGGAGTACATCCATGGCTGATACCTCCTAAGGTCCAGCTCTGCCCTTATCAATAGCAGCCGTGACACGCACTGGTATCTGAGCTCAGGGTTTTGTGGTTTGTCTTTATTCTTTGGGAAAAAGAGTAGAGAATGCTTAGATTTGGCTTGTTGGGAGGCTGGATGAGTGGGAAATAAAGAGAGTTTCCATTTAGGTAAGCAGAGTTGAACTGGTTTGCAAAACTGTGATTTTATTGCTATAATTTGGGTTTTAACTAGGCACTGACCTCTTCTTCCAAGAAGGAAGGATGTCATATCTTACAAGACATCAGTGAGTCACCAGCGCAAGGTGGATAAAACACTCTGCTGCAGGATCTGATGCGATTTTCTGGTATAAATGGTTTTATCAAAACTGTGCCTATAACCACACTTGGAAAAAAAAAATAATTTTTTGTTTGTTTATTTGTGATACTGAGAAACAGGTTCTTAAAAAGCACCTGGGATTTAAAGAAAAGGTTTTGTTTCATTTTGTTTCTTTTCAAAAGGGTATTTCAAGGATCTTTTTAAAATAAAATTGCAGCAAGTTTAAAAAATTAAATGTAACTTTTAAATGAGAAAATTGAAGCACTTTCGTGCAAGAGTGTCAAAACGTTTCAACTGTCAAAATGTTTCAGCTTTTGCAGGGCTCTTTCCAGTGATGGGTGAATTAAGAGGAATTCATGAGATGCTTCTGACAACCACATCAACTCTTCTGGTAGCATCTCCTATTGCTGACTATAGAGGGAACGGGTCAGATCCTGCACCACCACAAATCCGAGCTGCTGCTCCGGCAACTCCATCTGCATTTTGAGCGAGATGAGGCAAGACTTGACTCCCATCAGCCCTAGCTGGGACTTTTGCCCTCTCGTGCATTTATTTATCAGCTGTCCTGGAGAGCGAGTCTGCCACCAGCACCCCTCAGTGCAAATAACGTCGCATCCCGAAGGATGGCTTTGTGCGTATCGCTGATGAAAAGGCTGGAAAATGTCAAAACCTGGACAGTGGGTGCTGATAGCGACCCAAGCCTGAGCTCTAGCTGCTCATCCTGATGGGGACATCGCACTTAACTCCAGCATTTAGGACAAGGGTTGAGTTTCAGTGTGTCACCTCGATTCCATCTATGGGCGAGGTGGCTTTGATGGGGACAATTCATCCCATCCTACTGTAGGCAAGTAAAATGCAAGGGCTGAATTGCCTGCAGGTACCAAAGTCTCTCCACTGCCCACAGATGGAGCATGAAAAGCCATCTGAAATGCTGGGATGGCAAAAATTAAATGAAATGGGTCTCCTTGCAAGGATTTGCGGGAGACCTACCTGCATACACAAACCAAGAAATGGACAACTTCAATCCGGTATAGGAGATAGTGTATCCCACAGCTGCAGCAGTAGGACAGGCTCATTTCATCTCATCAGCTAATTACAGCATCACAGGAAGCATAAAAATTTTTCCTTGGAGGCTGGGTGCTCATAAGCGTTCGTACCGGTAGGTGTTAAAACTTACGCTCTTCTCCCCATTGGCAAATAACGTCAACAGCGTCGCTGCAGATGTTAAATTGGGATAATCCAAAGAAATTATCATTATCACGCATTTCTAAGCAGGCACTGAACTGCCACATAGCATCTTGGGATTGTTTGCAGAGCTGTGAAAATCAACTAGAATAAGAGCGCTGTTGCGTGCAGTGCTATCCATCCGTGGCCCATGAGATCAAGGGAAAAATCAGTGTTATTCAGGCTGATCAGCCAACAAATAAAATGGAGAAAAATGAAAAACCCGCAAATGCTGCTCACTGCAGCATCTTTGGTGGGTTTCTCACCTTGTTTTCTCTCCTGACCTTGCAGACCCCAGCCACACCCTCAACCTTTAAAGCGATGGAGAAACAGGTCACTTCGAACATGGCTGGGCATCGTCTCCTGCTGCATGGATGTCCCCTGGTGTCCCATCCCACAGTTGGTCACAATAGGGACTCAGCCCTCAGCACCAAGGGGACAAGATGGACTTGGATCTCTGCTCCACCTCTTGCAGAGCCAGCAGGGACATGTTTTCCCTTGATGGCTTTTAAAGGGAAAGATTTGGCCCTTCTGCTGCTTGGCCCAATGAGCCAAAACACCTCTAAAGCTCTGGAACACAAGAGCTAAAATTCATAACTTCTGGACACCAAAAGCCACAAACTCAGCTGATTTTCCTCCACTATAACCTTCGTCCCATCTATTATCCTTTTTCCTGTGCGGGGGGTGAGGCAGTGGCTCAGGGTGCACAGAGAAGCTGTGGATGCCCCATCCCTGGAGGGGTTCAAGGCCAGGCTGGATGAGGCTTTGGGCAACCAGGGCTAGTGGGAGGTGTCCCTGCCCATGGCAGGGGGTGGCACTGGATGGGCTTTAAGGTCCCTTCCAACCCAAACCATCCCATGATTCTATGATTCTATGATTTGAAGACGGGAGAAATCAGGGATTCTTCACTGTGGTCTCAAAGTTGAGCAAGTCAAGATGAAGCACCGAAATCCCCATCTTCCTCCAGCCCCAAGTGTCAGCCGAAAGCATAAAGGGACATTTCAGCCCTGAAACCACCTCCGTGTGACCAGACAGCAGCTGGACACACAGGGGAAAGTGCCAGGAGCTCCCGTCACCGGTGGTTTTATCTACACCATCTTTCCCAGCTGCAATCTCTCACCCATCCTCTCCAGGGCTGAGAGCTGGACTTTTGCATGCCCAGGCCAGAATATCATTTTCATGTTTTAAAAGAACTTGATTACATTAAAAGACCCGTTGAGGATGGAGACTCCCTAGGCACGAGGGAGCCCAAACTCCCGGGTTTCTCTCTAATCAACGTTCTCTGCTAAATCAGGGCTTTCTAGCCTCTTGGAGAAATTTGTAGGCGAGGTGCCGGAAAGGCTCCGGAGGCTGCCGTTGAATTTTGATGATGTTCATCCATTATGGATGAAAAGCTTTATGTAAGAGTCTTTCCCTGGCGTTCATTTGAGGCCAGGCTGTCCCGGGCTGCAGATGGGAATTTGCAGAAAGGAGAGCAGGGACAGGAGGAGGGAGAGGGGACCCGCAGCTGGGATCGCTGCTTTTCTTCTGGCAACTGGGACCACTTGGCTTCCCCAAACCAAAAAACTCCAGCACTTGATACAACCTTGTCCTCTCTACAAGGTACATGCTTGCTTTGTGAAATATGTATAAAGCTTCTGTTTGGACACAAATCATGCTGCGTTTTTTTGGCTGCAAGCACACCTCCATCCGTTACCCTTGCACCTCGTGGAAAGAAGGATTATCCACAGAAGGATTTCCCTCCCGTCCTCTTGGGTGATGCTCTGACCACGTTTCCCCTGAGACTGGTGAGACAGCCAAGCCTTGCTTGCTCTGCTCCCTTTAAACAGGGAGGAGATTAATTAAGCCAGAGAGTTTGCTAATGCACTGTTAGATCTGTCCACAGACGAGGCAGGAAAATGAACCACAGTTAATTAGCAAACGTATTATTAATAAGACAACCAGATCAGAACTTGCCTGGATGGATTATCGCTGACTGTCCCTAGTTCAGACCCAAAAAATTTGTTAGAGTGTCTTTGGACATCTCTTCTATTTTCTCTTCCTGACTCTGCCATCCATCACGGAGGATTTCCACATATTTACTCGTTCTCCTACAGGGGGATCAAACAGACGACTGAACGATGACCATCTCCTGTTGACACCCTGCCTGTGTTTGCAGAGCCCATCCTGCCTGGCTGATGAAGAGGTCTGTGTGTCTCTATGCTTGTGGACAGGACATGGAAAGCATTCAGAGCCCTGGCAGGACCTACAGTGGGATGAGTTGGGCCACCATTAGCAGAGGCCACCACTTCTTGCAGAACTGCGCATGGATGTGGACCAGCAGAGCCCTTTGCCTTGTGTGTAGTCAATGACATGACATCTCTTCATCCTTAAGCCAAAGATCAGTATGAATGCAGATGAAAGGGGGTTGGAACTTGATGATCTTTAAGGTCCTTTCCAACCCAAACCATTCTATGATTCTACGATTCTATGATAGGAGAGTTACTGCAAGATGTCCCTTCCAGGAGCCCAGCCATACCCTCAGTCTTGCCCCAACATCTGTTGCTCTCCCAGTTCTCAGTAGAACCCTGTCTCCAGCCTCCTTTCCTCTCCCACCCAGGAATAAGCCCTTTCCAGTCCTGCATAGGCCCTATAAAGCCCATTTCCATGGGCAGAGGCATTATTCCAGGTGAAGGTGCCCATCGGTGGGTAGAGGACATCCTATGCTCCATCTCTTCTCTCTCATGCCACCAAAATGTTTGTAACTTTGCTGAGCGCTGCTACAGATCGAGGTGACATCTACACTGAGCTCGCCTGCATCAGCAGCTGCGTCTTTTCCTTCCTTTTCCCCCACAGAGGTTTCACTAGCTTCAGAAGTCCTTTGCACAAAGTGCATCAATTCCATTTGCGTTGCCTTCCACTCGATTTGAGGCTCCCATCACACCTACCAATACGGGTGTCCCCAAAATAGTTGGGACTCTCTGGTGCAAAGGCAAAGCAGAAACACAGCAGAACAGTTCCTGCACTTTCCAGGATTTTCTCATCTTCCTCACAAATTCCCCTGAGTGACTT
>VZTO01017781.1:49072-63092 GCA_013400615.1 Syrrhaptes paradoxus
GATGACCATCTCCTGTTGACACCCTGCCTGTGTTTGCAGAGCCCATCCTGCCTGGCTGATGAAGAGGTCTGTGTGTCTCTATGATGTGGACAGGACATGGAAAGCATTCAGAGCCCTGGCAGGACCTACAGTGGGATGAGTTGGGCCACCATTAGCAGAGGCCACCACTTCTTGCAGAACTGCGCATGGATGTGGACCAGCAGAGCCCTTTGCCTTGTGTGTAGTCAATGACATGACATCTCTTCATCCTTAAGCCAAAGATCAGTATGAATGCAGATGAAAGGGGGTTGGAACTTGATGATCTTTAAGGTCCTTTCCAACCCAAACCATTCTATGATTCTACGATTCTATGATAGGAGAGTTACTGCAAGATGTCCCTTCCAGGAGCCCAGCCATACCCTCAGTCTTGCCCCAACATCTGTTGCTCTCCCAGTTCTCAGTAGAACCCTGTCTCCAGCCTCCTTTCCTCTCCCACCCAGGAACAAGCCCTTTCCAGCCCTACATAGGTCCTATAAAGTCCATTTCCATGGGCAGAGGCATTATTTCAGGTGAAGGTGCCCATCGGTGGGTAGAGGACATCCTATGCTCCATCTCTTCTCTCTCATGCCACCAAAATGTTTGTAACTTTGCTGAGCGCTGCTACAGATCGAGGTGACATCTACACTGAGCTCGCCTGCATCAGCAGCTGCATCTTTTCCTTCCTTTTCCCTCACAGAGGTTTCACTAGCTTCAGAAGTCCTTTGCACAAAGTGCATCAATTCCATTTGCGTTGCCTTCCACTCGATTTGAGGCTCCCATCACACCTACCAATACGGGTGTCCCCAAAATAGTTGGGACTCTCTGGTGCAAAGGCAAAGCAGAAACACAGCAGAACAGTTCCTGCACTTTCCAGGATTTTCTCATCTTCCTCACAAATTCCCCTGAGTGACTTTGAAAGATTACGTTGCTCTCACAAGATTGTAAATGGAAAAAAAATGAGCGCAAACCTGTTGCCTAGTGAAAAAGTGGCGGCTCATTTCTCTTCCTCGCTTGCTCCTCCCATGAGTTTTATTGTCTTTGCTCCGGGATTTCCTGTACACAGGAATTTCCTGGACAAACCTATAGGTTTGTCTACTACGCCTTCTTCAGATTCCAGGACAGCCTGTTTATATCCACTTCCCATTGGGTCATCCAAAAATTCAGCTCTGGTTTTAGCCCCCCAGCCAGCAAAGCCGCGTTCAACACCTGCTATGCCTCAACATCCCCCCACCACCACCAAACAAACTTGACATTTAACAGCAGGAGAGCCTTCCTCTCTCTTTCCATGAAAAGCATCCTGAAAGCACAATGCTTTATTCAGCCCCAGGGAATTCTATTCTGAGGACCAGTCTGAGACGGGAGGTGAGTTTCCTTAAGACCCATTCCAGGAAGGTCTAATTCGTATCAGGTAAGAAAGAGAAGGTGGGGAGCTTTGGGATGAGCTACACGCTCATGGGTGGAATCTATGAGGTAGGTTAAGACGGTGATAGAAATACCAATAAAAGAGATATTCCCAGAGATGTCCTTCTTCCTCTCTAGACAAGGGGGTGGCACATCCTCCTTGCTGTCCCCACCACCCTCTGCAGAGCTCTTTGCTCGGCTGGTTTATTGAGCCGTTGGTGCTGTAGTTGGGTGCTAACATGGGTGAACCGTGGGTCAGCCCTGGCAATTGCACATCTGCAGCAGGGTGCCACTCCTGGCGAGCAACAGCTGGACCAGAAATGATGCAGGGCTCCAACCCATTGCTGTCAGACAGAAGGATTAGACCTCTGTCCTGCTCCCCCCGGGACTTCACGGGCTGGGTGTAAGCTCTTTGGTAGCAGCTTCGGGGACACTTTCCTTTTGGACCCNGGAATCTATGAGGTAGGTTAAGACGGTGATAGAAATACCAATAAAAGAGATATTCCCAGAGATGTCCTTCTTCCTCTCTAGACAAGGGGGTGGCACATCCTCCTTGCTGTCCCCACCACCCTCTGCAGAGCTCTTTTCTCGGCTGGTTTATTGAGCCGTTGGTGCTTTAGTTGGGTGCTAACGCGGGTGAACCATGAGCCCTGGCAATTGCACATCTGCAGCAGGGTGCCACTCCTGGCGAGCAACAGCTGGACCAGAAATGATGCAGGGCTCCAACCCATTGCTGTCAGACAGAAGGATTAGACCTCTGTCCTGCTCCCCCTGGGACTTCACGGGCTGGGTGTAAGCTCTTTGGTAGCAGCGTCGGGGACACTTTCCTTTTGGACCATGATCCCTCTCCTTGGCGTGTTGTTGGATTGATGCACTTGGGTGGCCAAAAACTGGGCAGCAGGGGGTGGATAGGTACAGTGACAGACTGTCTTGGCACACAGAGAAATGAAATAGGGCCTTCAAGTGGATGGGAAGCAAGATTTATGAGCTGCTGTGAATGACTAGAAGAGGGATGGGAAGGAAGGGGTGAGGTTGTGCATGACCCAAACTGGCCAAGGTGTCAAAAAGTCCTCAAAACTGTAGCTCTGGCACTTGAAGCAAGTCATAACAACTGGAAAGGGGAGAGAAATCAGGGGGCAACGTGTGAACCTGTTCATGCGTCAGAGAGAGGGAGCACCATGTAAACACAGCCAGACGTGGAATGGCCTGAGAGCACCTCTGTGTGCCATCTCCAAGCCGTCCTTCCTCTTCCAGCCACGCTCAGGGCTGTAACCCAAGAGGAGATGATGGCTTTTGCTATGGAGACGAGCAGAAAGTCATGTCCAGAGAATGGGAAGAAATGTCCTTTTTCCTCCACCCCACCAAAGAGGGATTGGACCCTCCTCATCCATCACCACCCTCTGCTCAGGACAGTGACTTGGGCTAGTCCTCACCACCAAAAGCCAGAAGTTTGATGGGACAAAGGAGGTTCTCGGTGCTTCTCTTTTGGGTGCAGGTACATGACCATACTGGCAGAGTGGGGAACCGTGCCTTTGAAGAGGCTCCTCACAAGAACCAAAAGGGTCTGGTGGCCAGGCTGAGATCATGTTGGCATTACAAGGTGCAGCCACCCTTGTCACATGTCCTGGCTGCTCAGCATCACTGAGACAAGGTCCTCTGGAGGACCCCACTAGGCTGAAACAGCTCTAGGTGCATTTCAGGGGGAGTTTCCCTTCAATTTGAAAGGGAAATGCAGGTGCAGATGTGCCTCTGGTGGCACTTTTTCAGCCAGATGAGCTCCACGTTGACTTCTAGACAAGACAGCGTCCATGGTAAACATTAGAGATAATGTGAGTGTGATCAGAGCTTGTTTTCTTGCACCTGGAGCTGTTCCCAGCATCAGTCGAGATCTCCCAGCTTGAAACCAGCCCAGGGATGGCAAAAAGAGGGTTAAAGATGCAATTCCCTGCAAGCCCTCTGCCAGCCTGTGACAGCACTCCCTAAGGATTTA
The DNA here is from genome assembly GCA_013400615.1 of Syrrhaptes paradoxus. Taxonomy (NCBI): domain Eukaryota; kingdom Metazoa; phylum Chordata; class Aves; order Pterocliformes; family Pteroclidae; genus Syrrhaptes; species Syrrhaptes paradoxus. Next base: position 52,482 of record VZTO01017781.1, read on the forward strand.
CAAAACCGTGTTTTCTGGTGCCTGGCACAGCTTGAGGGGACCCGCTGGGCTTCAAGTATGGAGCTTGCAATTAATAAATCTCCTTTTATCCTGTGCATATCGATCCGTCCTCCAACTTCGGAGGCTGTTTCTAGCCACAGTGTGTGCATTTAAAAAGAAAAAAAAAAATAGAGCATTAATATTTCAAGTGTGAGAAACCTGGGACACAAATGACCAATGTCCAGGTGTAATTAGGCCAAGGATTGGTATTTCTGGTAAAGGGGGTTTAAGGATGGTCGGGTCTCCCCAGAATAAAGCAAATAAATTTCTCGAAGGAGGCAACCGGGAAGAGAGGCAGGTAGATTTTTTTTCCTTCACGAAGCTAGCAAGCCTCCTCTCCCACAGCAATTATTTGCCTCAGGTGTCCAAAAAGATTTGGAAATTTTTATTGGACTTGGAAAACTTTTATTGTTTAAAACAAAGTGAACACTTTGAACTAACACGGCTCCTTCAGCCTGAAGGAAGCCAGAGCTTGCAGGGATTTTGTCTCACTCCAAGCCCAAAGTCTACCCAAAGCCCGATTTCAGTTTAATTTGAGGATTCTTTTAGGCCACGTTACTTTGGGGGTGTTAAATCTGGGCTTTTGTTAACCTTGGCTTTGCCACAGCCATGTCCTGGGCACAGGTGATGGAGGGGAGGGACGGCAGGAGACCCCTTTGCTGATCAAACACAACACCTTGCCGTGCTCAGGTGCTGCACAGATGGTCTTGACTTGTCACACGACTGAAAATATCCCAATAGCAGCAGCTGTGATGCTCGTTTTAGCTCCCGGCGTGCCTTCAGCCCACACGGGTCTGCGGCTTATCCACGACGCCGGCGGAGGATGCCTCTTGCAGGCAGGGCTGGCCAGGCTGGGTGTGTGATCACAGATCCTTCTTTATTATTATTATTATTATTTAATTTTTTTGCCAGGTTCCTAGGGAAACAAGGGTTGTGTCTATGCCTACCACTCCCCTCCCGCTCACCCTTCTCTCTGCTTTTATCTTTGCAAGCTGTTGACCAGTTTCAACAGAGAGGAGTGAAAATATTCTGGTTGGGAGGCACAAAGATGCTCTTTTGGAGATGAGAGCCCTTCCAGGCACTGCCACTCACAGGAGATGGTCAGCACGAGCCGGACACCAGCTTGTGAAGAGCGTTCATGTTTCTCATGTTCCCCAAGGGCACATCTACATTTTTATCTTCGAAAACCTCTCTAGCAGTCAATCACAGAATCACAGAACGGTTTGGGTTGGAAGGGACCTTTAAAGGTCATCTAGTCCAACCTCCTGCCATAGGCAGGGACACCTCCCACTAGCCCAGGTTGCCCAAAGCCTCATCCAGCCTGGCCTTGAACCCCTCCAGGGATGGGGCATCCACAGCTTCTCTGGGCAACCTGGGCCACTGCCTCACCACCCTCATCATAAAAAAAACTCTTCCTTATATCTAGTCTGAATCTCGCCTCTTTTAGTTTAAACCCATCACCCCTTGTCCTATCGCCACAGGCCCTACTAGAAAGTCTGTCCCCATCTTTCTTGCAAGCCCCTTTTATAGGAAAGGCCACAAGAAGGTCTCCCTGGAGCCACCCTTCCTCTGCATCGACGGGTACCACGCGTCCCCAGCCCGTGTGTCACCGAGGNCACTGTCCCACCACTCTCATCATAAAAAAAATTCTTCCTTATATCTAGTCTGAATCTCGCCTCTTTTAGTTTAAACCCATCACCCCTTGTCCTATCGCCACAGGCCCTACTAGAAAGTCTGTCCCCATCTTTCTTACAAGCCCCTTTTATAGGAAAGGCCACAAGAAGGTCTCCCTGGAGCCACCCTTCCTCTGCATCGACGGGTACCACGCGTCCCCAGCCCGTGTGTCACCGAGGAGGGAGGGGTGGGTACAGGTTTGTTTTTCTCTGTTGTTCGCAGAGGGTTTGGAGATCCCAAAGCTTCGGATGCGTGAGTCATCCCCAGCACCTAACCCTCCCGTGTCATTTTAAGAGCCCTTCCTTGGGAGTCTTTCCGGCTGTTTAGCTTTTAGCTACCGATCCGGAGCTCCCAGGCATGTGCTTTGCAATCCGCGGGAGGAAACGCTTTCTCAGATCCTCTGGGTTTGCCCTGAACTCCTCAAGAAACCAGGAAAGGGATAAAAACAGAGCGTTTCCTGCTGACGGGGGGGGGATTTGACCTGGCACTAAACCCATTGCCCGCAGAACAGTCGCTGGAGAGAAAAGAAAGGATGGGGAGGAAGCGCACAAGTCCTTTTCTATTCCGTATACTCGGGCTCCCAGTGATGAAACCCAGTGCCAATGAATTATACAAACGCTTATGCAATTAGAAGGAGCTACAGTCAGTCCTTCTGCAGCCAAAAATAGCTCCGCGCACCAGCAAAGGGCCTGCCTGCCTTCACATCTCGTTAGGAAGAGAAAACACTCAGGGCTGGTGGGTGGGAGAAGCTTCAGACGGAACAAAATATTCCCGTCTGCTAACGCTGGGGGGCCACGCGGTACACGGGCGAAACACGTCGCCCACCCCATGCGTGCCCACTGATGAAAATCCTCTGCCTGAGGGTCGTGTCCTGCTCTGGGGACATCTCTGGGTGTGTCCTCTGGGGTATCCAAAAGGGTGTCTTGTAATGGTGCTGGTTGAGGTGTGCACAGTCCCAGGAGCTTTAGGATGGTGGTCTCTCCATATCAGCACAAGGGATTTGTCTCAAAAAAAGAAAAAAAAAAGTGGGGAGCACTCTGGTCCCTGCAGGCAGGTGCTGGAGGGAGTCCCCAGCCCCAAGCACAGCACCCATGCCCCTTGCAGCCAATGCAGATAAACCCTTGGGCTCCGTCTGGACTGCCACACATTGCTCTTGCAGAGCCTTTAATAGTGTTTTTTCTCATCCTGCTCCTCAACTTTTTTCTCTGCAATCTGTCCAGGAGGAGATCATTTCCTGACACCAGCCCCCAGGTCCCCCCATGGCAAGGGAAAATTGTCCCCTTCCCAGCTCCGAGCAGATCAACAGAGTGAAGAGGAGCAGGAGAAAAGGGGTTTCTCTCTGCTTTGAGCTGAGATTTTGGGGTCTTGCAAGGGAGGGTACAGACCATGGTGGGGCTGCTGTCATCCATGACATCTAGAGATTTTTTATAGGAAAACTAAGGACCCAGGGAAGGAGGGAGCAGCTCAGAAGAGGTGTATTTGTGCATTGTCTTCATCCAGCCATCTACACCAGATCCTTTAAGGTCATAAAGGTTTCTAAGCTATGGCACAGACAGCATATATTCCCTGCAGCGCACACCTAAGCCTTGAGGAGTTAAATGGATTCATTATCTGAATAACTAATTGCCCATAATTGAATAATGAATTCCCCATTATTTAGGGAAGCACTCTTGATCAGGGAGCAGAGTGACAGGACGAGGGGGAACGGTTTGAAGCTGCGAGAGGGGAGATGGAGCTGAGATCTTGGGAAGAAATGTTTTCCTGTGCGGGGGGTGAGGCAGTGGCCCAGGTTGCCCAGAGAAGCTGTGGATGCCCCATCCCTGGAGGGGTTCAAGGCCAGGCTGGATGAGGCTTTGGGCAACCTGGGCTAGTGGGAGGTGTCCCTGCCCATGGCAGGGGGTGGCACTGGATGATCTTGAAGGTCCCTTCCAACCCAAACCATCCTGGGATTCTGTGAATAAGAATCATACAGAAAGATAGCTGTGCTATGAGAGGCTGGCATCCAGTAGCTGATAACTCTTTTTTTTTCCCCATTTTCTCCTTACCAGCTGTGATCCAGCATCTACCTGCAGAGCCTTGTGATGGCCAGTTTGTGCTCATGGTTTTTAGACGAAACACAAATTCATCCCCAAACTCCACTTACCAGCATTAAAGATGGGGTTTAACCAAAGTACCCTGAGCAGATTTGGGCTTGAATGATTTCGTGATCTCACCGTTAAAATTCAGCTGCTTACAGCACTCTGAGAGTGGGGAGAGAGATAGTGCAAGGTGATTTATGGTTGGCATCAGCCCACGATAGCCCTGTGAGCGTGTGGCTGCATATGACAAGAAATGTCAGAGGAGCAGGAGCTGGTGACTTTCCTCGGGACAGAACCACACTGCTCGTCTGGCACGGTGTGCAGAAACACCGAGGAAACTTTCTGAACAGAGGGAGCAAAGCAAGGCTCAGGGTAGCTCTGAAATTCTCCCCTAAGCATCCCCACTCCCAAGCGGGAGAGGGCTGGGGAAGGGACCACTCCCAGCGATCAGACTTGGGGGAGATCATCTACCAGCTTCCTTCTCAAGCTGTGGGGATAACAAGTCCACTTGGATGGGACAGGTCCCCATGGGACAGTGCTGAGCGCAGCTCTAACTCCGTGTCGGTCTTCGGGCAGAAGGGTATGAGGATGGGGACGTTATGAACGCTGAACTCCGTGCAACGCTGCGGGATGTCCTTGGTCATGACAGTGACCTACAGGCTAGATCCACTATAGTCAATAAAACCAAGCAAAAGCTTCTGGGGTGCAAATCATCTCCTTCTAAAGTCAAAATGAGGTGAGCCACCTCCCAGAACTGGCTATTTCTCTGCACCAACGGGGTAGACCTGGATGACAATTAAAATGTTGCTATTTCAATATTTAGTTTAGGTATTTAAAATCAGGTGAGGCAAGGTTTCTCCTTGTGACTAAGCTGGATGAACACTCTCCAGTCAAAGCAATGAAAGAGCTTGGGTTCTGGAGGGCACCAAGTGTTTCTTTTCAGAGGGAAAGTTTAATATTTACTCTGGGACCACCAGAGATATTAGCCTGAATTTACAGGAGCCTTCAAAAAGGGATTTGGAGACCCCCACCCTCTGTGCTGGCCAGGGCATGGATGGGAACTTGAAGGAGAAGGGAAGCAGAAGCACCATCTGGGCTTGGCAGAGATGCTCCCGAGATCCGTGTTCTTGGCAAATCCCAGCACGGCTGAGGCCTTCCAGGATAAAGTGGCAACGGACCAAAAATACTGACTTAGCTGCACTTGGCCCAGGGTGTGGAGAGGGGTGGAAGGGAGCCAGAAATGCTCTGGGAGTCCATGGAAGTCACCAGAGATCTCAAATCCTTCCTGGCAGCAGTGATGCTGTCAGAGAGAGAGGGAGATGGCTGCGAGTCCCAGAAACGCAACAAGATGTCTAGGTGGTACACGCCATCCTTGAACAAGTTTGTAGGACAAGGCTGGCTGGTGGAAGGACAAGTGGTCGGCGAACAAGTCTTCTTCTGGTGGTCCATCACAGACTGGGAACTATCCCATGGACGCAGCTGCATCCACAGAGCACAGGTTGATTAAAAAACCACTGATGAAAATAAATGGTCACAGCACGGCTTGTACATGGCAACTGGACCTGGATGTGCGATCCCAGCTGGAAAACCCACCCTTCCCACCAGTGTCCCACCTGCCAGCCTCCCAGGTACCTGATGGCATCTCAGGTGTCTCCTGGCACAACAGTCAGGCCACCAAATGCCATGTGGACACTGCAGCGTGGGTGTCTCAATGTCGGCAAAACCCCAACTGGTGATGGCAGTGGTGACACTAAAATAAATCCCGTTCCCAGCTACTGCACCAAAGAGGGACAAATAAGATTCCTGGGATTTTACGTCACAATCCAACGGTGGTCACTTGGTGCAACATGTCACACATCAGTTTGTCTGGGAATAAGAGTCTCCAAACTCTGCATCTGGGAGCGTGTTTACTATTTGGAAGCGGTAGGTGTTGCACACAGCAGCATCCAGCCAGCCTGCCTGTGAATTTATGTCAAAGTTTTGCTCGTGGAAAAAACATATTGTGGTAGATAATGTTCTCGCTGACGAGCCAGATGTCAAAACATGGCAGGATAATGTCACTGAAAGCCTCAGCTGCTATAAAAGGCATGTGAAGAGATGATTGTTCCTTCGTTAGACATCAAAATTTGATGGCATGTGACTGTGACTGAAAGATAAATGCTCAAAATAAAGCGGGGTTAAGAGTTCCCCAGGATATCATCTGGGGGGTTTGTGGGAGAAGCTGGCCACTTTTGGTCTCCCTTGTGTGCATGCTGTTGTGTGGGCTGTCACGAGCTCTGCAGACCTCTGGCAAGAGCCGATCTACCACAGACCAGCCAGGACAAGGTTGCTCAGGATCATTCTTTCCCCTCTGATTGCTCCGTATTTTGGGTAGAGCCTGGTTAGCAGGAGCTGTGTTGGGTCAAATACCCACCTCGTTCCTATTACCCCAAGCAGGGGAACATAAGAGTGGCTGCTCTATGCTAGAGCAAAGGTTGGTCTAAACCCATATCTGACAGTGGCCCGTGGTAGGTGGCTTCAGGACAATGTAAGGTCTCCAAAGGTCTGGGGGAGTGGCAAGCAGCCCCATCTTCTCCAGGACACCCCACTGCGATTGCTCACTGGAGTTACTGTGAGTTATGGCTCAGCCCATTTCTTATCTTCTCTGGGCTACTGAATGGCCCCGAGGAAGAGCGGTGAGCAGCTTTGCTCATGGGGGTTCACAGCCTAATGGCTAGGGACTGTTCCTGGCCAACAACCCTAGAGCAGAGAGAGTCACAGAACTGCAATCCTGGAAAAGGTATAACAGCCCAGGAGTCTGAAGAAAAATAAAGCCAACCCAGAGAGAAAGAGAGATGACCCTGAGAGAGAGCAAAATTCTGGGCAGAACCTCACCTCTCTCCTGGCCATGCCGTGCATGGGATGGAACAGACCATGGGCCAGTTTGGGTCTCAGTCCCAAACCTGAGGTCGAATCCTGGGCTGGTCACAGGGGCTGTGCTCCCTCCCAGCTCCTCCTGCCCCTGCAGACACGGGCACAGCAGAGAAGCTGGAAAGTCCTTGAGTGTCCTGGCAGCAGCTCTGCCCATCAGTGTGTGATCAGCTTCTCCTCAGCACAAACCCAAACACAGCCTCACACCAGCTGCTGGGAAGAACCTTCACTCTGTCCCAGCCCAAACCAGGACACCAATGTGCCAAACACCAATGTTAGCTCTGCTGTGAAAAAACACGACTCGAGGGTACCGTCCAGAGCAATCATCATCCTCTTTACAAGCCACAAGGACAAGCAGCGACTGTTCAGATTGCTTTTGAGCTCTGCTGGTGTCATTTATCTGCATCCAATGCTCCGAGCCCCATCTGTCTCGCAAAGATTTCCTCTTGACAGCAGCCCTGCATGGCAGTTCTTTATCAACTTCATTGTGTCTTTTAACACAAAGGCAACCTGCCATGACTCTCCCAGGAGGCTTTGTAGCAAAAGGAAATGAAAATGCTGCTGCTCTTAACACTTTACCCACTTCAAGAGTGATATATGGGTGTTGTTGAATGCACGCATCCTTTGCAGAGATAAATCTCAGTTACGTGTGGCTCACCTCCTGAACACTTTTTGAGTAAAGAAGGAGGAAAAAAATCCAAATATAAAATTAGAATAGAGAACAGCACAGAATAAGAGGGGGTTCTTTGGGTGACCTATCCTCTGTAGGATCTCAAGACCTGTGTGAAAACCTGTAGCTGCCATCTCCCCATTTTACAGATGAACAAGCAGAGGGGGGAGAGGGAAAACACTGTTCCCACTTGCTTATGAAGGGGTTAACTGACTGGAAAAAAAAAAAAGTGCCATAATAATGATGCTTGTCCTCACATTTTCACAGTATTGGAGATTCTTTCACTATGTAAACCAAAAAATGAATAGGACTGTACACTGTAAATTTCAGCTCTGGCTCCCATATCTTCCCAAGCCCACCTGAGCAATTTCTTTTCTCGCAAAAAGGAAAAAATACCAAATCACACATTTATAGCAAAGCAATTCTCACTTTATCCAGCCCTGGCTACTCTGTGCGCACCAGAAAGAATCCCACAATGACAAACAGCCAGTACAGCCCCAGTTGGTGCTTCCAGGACTTTTATCACTGTTGTAACTGCACATACACTGGCTATCCACTGTTCTGCCACCACAGCAAATACAAGTTTGGATGCCCAGAGCCACACCAGATCGGAGGGTACTGGCTGCATGTTGTGGTTTGACCCTGGCTGACAGCAAAACACCACAACAGCCGCTCGCTCACCCTCCCCCCTCCCAGGGATGGGAGGAGAATTAAAGGGGTGAAGGGAAAAGAGACTCCTGGGTTAAGATAAGAACAATTTAATAACTAAACTGCAATAAAACTGGAAATAATAATAATGATTGTAATAATAGCAATATATACAATTATACAAATGAGTGAAGAAAGTTAACTCTGTTCCAGCTGAAACCAGGACACTGCATCTGCCCAGAGAGGACGGAGCAAAGCAGCCAGCCCAAAGCACGCTGTGCATGCAGAACAAAACCCATGTGGAGATGCAGAGAAGATGAGCTGTGGGGCAGGAGGCTCCTCAACCTTGATCTGGTCTCTCCCCCCTCCTCCTCGGCCATGTGCCCAGGAACACCATGCTCAGCCCCAAGACCCACAGGAGGCATCAGCAGCCCCACATCCCTGTTAATGGCTAAACCAGAATTAGTCAAACTATGAAGAAGTGGGTCCCGACACAACTGAGAGCATCTGCAAACTCCTCTTGCTCCAGGATGATCACCTGGGAGCAGCGCTGTATGAACGTTGCATCCTTAATTTCATGCTGAGGCACATTTCGGTGCTGATCAGAAAGCAAAGTGGGGGACGGAGCTGGAGACGCACAAAGAAGCATTTAGTACTTTCGTTCCTAAAATGATCTGCCATTTTTGAACGACTCACAAAAACGCAGCCCCTATAACCTTCTCCGAACACTTTTTACGTGAAAGCCCTACAACAGGAGTCAGATCATTTTCTCCATGTCACAATGACGAAGAGCAGTTTATTCTTCAGCTGTCACTTTTTATCACTTCCTTTTAGGGGGTTTCAGACACCCTTTCAGGAAAATAAATCTGGGAATGCTCTTAATAACCCGCACGGTTGATTAGAGGTTATTATGCTGAGCCGGGAAGGTGACACCCTGCTACATCCTCACTCGGCACCTGGGGACCAAGAGGAGAAGTGATTGATGCGAGGTCATCCGGGCTGGCTCTGGAGATTGCAGGATGCAAGGCCAGGTCTTTGGAGGCTGGGAGGATGGTTTAATTACAGGCTCTGCTCTTCTCCCTGGCTCTGAGGACATACCCCTAATAATCAAGTGCACCTCACCATCGAATCCTGTTACATCACTGTTGCATTAACCTTTGAGCTTTATTAATTCACTGTTTTATAGAAATAAATATATTGCTGCTTCTGTCTTGTGAGTGAAGTGCATAACTAGCTCCAACTCCATCCCCAACAATCCCAGACTGCAACAGGGAAACTCCTCCAACACCTTCCTCCTGCAAGACACCCTCCCTCACCAAGAGATGCCACCAGGCTTGATGGCAGCCTTCCCCATGTCCTCAGACTTCTTACATCTCTCACCACCCTCTTCCTCCTCTGCTCTCCTCTTTGGGGAACCCACCCTTGGGTGATCCACCCATGCAGGTCAGGCAGCATCAATCAGTCCCAAACCCAAACGAAGCTTGGGTGGGCACCTGGGGACCTCCTGGCCATGCATCATCCCTGCTTGCCTCAAATACTCCAGAAAAATACCGCAGCCAGGCTGAGCACCGACCTGGAGAGGGGCGGATGGAGGGCCAGGAGGGGTATGGAGTGAGAAACACTGCTTCCTACCCCACCCTGCTCTGATTTTTTGGATAATCTCGGTGTGGCCTTCAGCACACACCTCGCCCACGTAGCCCAGAAGATAAAAAGCAAATTGGCCAGATCATCCTGCAAAGCAATCCTCCACTTTCAGCGCTGATAAATTAAAAGCTCCTTGGCCTCTGAGTGACAGGAAGTTTTCCTGCACAATAGCTCCGTTCCCATTACAGCAATGACAAGCAACCACTTTGTGCTTCACTTAAAATTTCGCCAGGAGGGGAAATATTACTTCGGATGGCAAGAGGAGATTGCTTTTAATTGAAACTCTTTCTGCACTGAGCTGCTGTTGACACTTAGTTTTCAATTAGCAGTTCCACAGGCTTTAGATCAGTTCTCTGAAGCAAGGCTGTAAAGTGAGAAAAAAAAAAAAAATGAATCAAATCAAATCAGAACTTTTGGCTAAGCTTGGAGAAATTCAAAGGGATTTAAATGCAAGCCAGCATGTTTGTTTCTCTTAATATCCTTGACTCAGTGGTCTTGACATTTCCAAGCCCCACGAGGTTACCTTCAGAAACCATTGAAGGACTGAGGTTGGGAGGGACCTATGATGTCTTCAACCCTTTGCTCAAAGTAAGGTCAGCTTGAAAGTCAGAGCTGGTTGCTCTGAGTCTTCCAGGTTGGATGAACATCTCCAGCAGTGGTGTTTGCACAGCCTTAGTGGGAGGTTTGGGACATGGGGGTTTTCCTGTAGCTGAGGTTCACCCACCCATCCCCAGGTTGCCCAAAGCCTCATCCAGCCTGGCCTTGAACCCCTCCAGGGATGGGGCATCCACAGCTTCTCTGGGCACCCTGGGCCACTGCCTCACCCCCCGCACAGGAAAACATTTCTTCCCAAGATCTCAGCTCCATCTCCCCTCTTGCAGCTTCAAACCATTCCCCCTCGTCCCGTCCCTGCACCCCCTGATCCAGAGCCCCCCCAGCTCTCCTGTA